>JAOBAT010089082.1:16764-41325 GCA_026413305.1 Hydrozoanthus tunicans
TCACTACAACTATTATCTTTGTCACTAGAATTGTGTTGGCGTTATCACCAACATTTCACTACAACTTTTATCTTTGTCACTAGAATTGTGTTGGCGTTATCATCAATATTTCACTACAACTATTGCCTTTGTCACTAGAATTGTGTTGGCGTTATCATCAACATTTCACAACAACCATTATTTTGGCATTGGTATCATACCACCATCTTTGTCATCATACTCTTTGTCATTACTTCACCATCATTTTCATTATTGTGTTGACATTATCACCCACATTTCACTACAACTATTATCTTTGTCACTAGAATTATGTTGGCGTTATCATCAACATTTCACTACAACTATTATCTTTACCACTAGAATTGTGTTGGCGTTATCATCAACATTTCACTACAACTATTATCTTTATCAATAGAATTGTGTTGGCGTTATCATCAACCTTTCACTACAACTATTACCTTTGTCACTAGAATTGTGTTGGCGTTATCGTCAACCTTTCACTACAACTATTAACTTTGTCACTAGAATTGTGTTGGCGTTATCATCAACATTTCACTACAACTATTATCTTTGTCACTAGAATTGTGTTGGCGTTATCATCATCATTTCACTACAACTATTATCTTTGTCACTAGTATCATACGTTTATCATGATCATCTTTCGCCACGATCATCATCATTCAAACATCTACAGCTTTCCACTTTCTAAACTGTGATTAATTATGTTTTACCAATCTTGTGATTGATTCACAGCTCGCGTGTCCATGCTTTAAGTTGTTTTGTTACTTCTTATAAAACAGCAATAAAATAGAAGGAATCAAGCACAACAGCGCAAAATATTTACTTTATTTGTAAAATTGAGAAACCACACTTAGCTAAGTTTGCTTGTTAAAATAAACCTGCCACACTTCTGTTACTACTGTTATAATTGTAAGGTTATTACATCATAGTTTAATATTATTATTATTATAATTATAATTATAATTATTATTACTATCATTATTATTATTGTTATTATTAACGTCACCATCAGTGTTAAAAAATATTTCGATTTGTTTTAAGGTTTTTGTGCAACAGTGTTTTTTAGCTATTTCAAAATTCATGTTCTCATCTTAGCAAGTTCCCAAAGTTATAGTACACCATATGACACGTGTTCATACACAACAGGCACATTCTAAGCTGCACCGAAAATACAGCAGTGCTCCGTCAATCTACCGATTATTAAGGATAGCAACGAGCCGAAGATTAGACCATGGGCTGTATCTTCTGAGAACTTTCCATGTTGACTGGGAAATGGTGAAAGATCGCAGTGAAGAGTTGTCTGGCCACTGAGAGAAAGCTCTCAGATGCAGAGGCCATGGCCATACAAGTACTGACGAAATAGCCTTGCACATGATTCGTACAGGTTAATGAAAACAAACCCCAGTAATTTTCCATGGTAGCAAAACAATTTTTCCAGAACCCAACAACTAATTCTCTCTCGGTGAAAAACAAAACAGTATGAACTTTAACTTGAGCAACCACACCGCCAAAACTATCACCAGGTTCTTCAGCTTTCAAAGCGCAAGATGACAAAAACTGCAAGATGCTCATTTGAGAGCAAGATGCTTCGGTAGGGTTTGGCTCGTCTGTTTTAGAGTTGAAGTATTTTTCACAAAGTTCCAGGAGTATAGGGGAATTAACTGTTTTTCCAGGACCCTGGAAGGATATTTCCAGGAATTCCAAGACTGAGTACTGCGAGCCATGCTTGTAAGTGGTACTGATAGACCGCCTACACCCCAATACGGTCATTCCACTCAATCACTGCACCAGGCCACCTTAGGAATAAGATTTGGAGATTTCTCTTTCAACCAAAAAGAACAAAAACGTTTTAGGGAAATCAACTCTGCCCCTTTCGTACTTGTGCAAGTTAGTGTGCTCCTAACATTTCTGAACAATATAATTTAGGTAACTTGCACGTGTCTTGCGAAATAATGCAGTTATTTTAACGTATGCGCACAACTGTACGTGGTACCGACATTAAGTGATGTTTATGAGTGCAGACTGAGTTTTAATTAAATAAACTGGGATCTTCCAACCCATGAATTAAAAATTGACGGACCAGAATGATATTTACTCTGTGACCAATTACCACTATTCCTTTGGTCATATCTAATTCCAGGACTTTTCCAAGAAAGCTCCAGGTTTGTTGAGCTTTCTCAACGTCTTAGTATTGAGAAAAAATGCATCATACTTCCTTCTCAAACACACAAAAACACACTTAAAACAATTGTTCCTTTTAACAAATCGAATTTCTTATTAATTGGAAAACTGCAGTCTAAACGTTATGCATGTTTGTTCTTGTGGGAAGTGTCAGCACAGCATGGCAATAATTTGGAGAAAAATAAGTTCGGACACACAAAAAACCCTTGTCTTCACACATTGTACACTTGAGCACTCAACAGCCACCAAAATCCAACTGTTCCCTAAAATCATACGAGGAGGACTGCAAACTCAAGAATCAAAAGCTCTTTTCCAAATACCAGAGTGGTAAAAAGTTTCTACTCTCTACGGTATTTCAGATCCTGAACAAAAAATCCCAAACCACCAAAAACTCAAACATTTTTGAGGTTGCGTACGAATCCTGAATGACCCGAACAATGTGATTGCAGCTCAAATGAGATCGCTTAAGAGACAAAATATAAAACATCTCGGATGATGGTTGTTTTCCTACCGAAATTTGTAACTTACTTTGTCCTGATGCAGTTCTCAATCGGCGGAGGGCCTTCCGGATTCTCGTCTGGGTAATAGTCGTAACGAGTATCTGTATTAAGAACAAGTTGAAAGCTGTTAAGTATCTGATTACACTGATCACGCTACAAACATCACTAAAGAAAAACTGTAGCTGCAGACAGCATAAATAAAATTGTGCACTTTTACTTAATATAGAAATTTCTACCCCCACGTGACTCGGACAAACAGAGGCATGTTTGAGAAAAAGGTGTATAGTGAACGTAGTTACCTTATAAACACAAGAAACGATTTTCTTTTTAAGTTCTAAATATTATGGTCGGTTCAAAACAGTGTAGTGTACAGAGCCACCCTTTTATCACAGATTTGTGAAGTGCGTTCGACGTGTTTCACCACACTGGACCTCTCTGAACTCCGATTGCCAACCTTGAAAACTATGGATTCATTGTGTTTATGAAACGACTTTCACTCCACAGGACCTCTCTGAACTCCGATTGCCAACCTTGAAAACTATGGATTCATTGTGTTTATGAAACGAGTTTCACTCCACAGGACCTCTCTGAACTCCGATTGCCAACCTTGACTATGGATTCATTGTGTTTATGAAAATGTAAAATAGCTGTTCGTGCATCTTAGAGCTTACAGGCTGTGCTTCGATCGTCTACAATACTCGACTTTTCCTCAAACGTTTCACAACAGAACTTCACAAAAAATTACAATTTTTTTCGTCTTCCTAACATGTTTTTTTGCATACATTGGTATTCTTTATTTTTACTACAAATTGGCTTTCGCGAGCGTTCGCTTACGCCTGCATCGTCGGAACTAGTCACCATGCCAACACGGTTATGATATCATGGAATCGAGGCGTTAATAGCATCAGGATTGAGCCCGCGAGCAACAGAAAGAGTTATGTGTGTTCTCTTTTTTTAAGTTTTGTAAGAATTTCAAAAGGCGAGCCTGTATTTGACTTTTGCAGCAAAACACCTTAGCATTCTTAACACTCAGACCTAGTCCACAATATAAAATACCGGTTAGAGCCATGACTAAACTTGAATCAAAAATGAAAAAAAATTGAGAAACTTCTCCCACCTTTAGAGCTTCAACGAAACCCATGTTGACAAGTACACAGACAACTATTGAAAATTCTAGGAAAAAAGCCTTACTTACCTACTGTCAGCAGTGTATCGTCTGTTGATGCATGGTTATTGGTCGATCCATTGTAGTAATACAACTCCATTCGCCGCTCGTGCTTCCTGGGAGAAACGTGATTGGTTAAGTATTTCAATCTCAGTTGTATTGGTAAATTCTCCCAAAAAGAGCCTATATTTTCATTGAACAAGTTTGGGAGAAATTTACTTTTCTTTTTCAGTAGATGGATTCTATTTTCTCTTTACCAAAAGGTGTATTTCGTGTGCGGAATGTCAGGGGAAATTGGATGTTGGTAACTGACTGCGACTGCAAGGGTTAATGAAGTTGGAATAAAAGATCATCTTGGCTGCAATCGTAAAAGCTAGTATATTTATCTAAAAATATTAGCAACACGGACCTCATCTAGAAATGAATCAATAGGTCATTTCAAAGACACACTCCACTGCACACAAACAAAACCTTCAAGTCGTGGCTAAGGGCTCATTTTTCATACTTTTGCTGTATGTTTTAGTGCAGTTAAGCGTAGTTCAGAAATAGACTATTGTATAACCTTATTAAAACAACTAAAAAGTAATAAACGAACATCCCAACTTTAAGCTCACTATAGTTACAACACTTATTCACTAAATATGCCAGTTTTCAAGCTTACGTGACATCTTTGATACATACCAATCATTTAGCAAGTCTTTATTCAAACAAAACAGTACTCCGTAGCGCTCGCCAGTGTTCACTACCCAGACTGGGTACTTGGGTGTCTTAAGCATACTGCCAACCTGTGATGATAACCATCAGTTAATGGCAATGAACGTGAAAATAATGTGATAATGATAATCACGATGATTACAATGGGAATGTGTTGATGGTAATCACTTAACGATGATTACAATAAGAATGTGTTGATGATAATCACTTAACAATGATTACAACGAAAATAATGTACTTGTGATAATCACTTAATGATGATTACAATGAAAATGTGTTGATGATAATCACTTAACGATGATTACAACGAAAATGATGTGCTTGTGATTATCACTTGATGATTACAATGAAAATGATGTGTTAGTGATAATCAATTAACGATGATTACAACGAAAGTGATGTGTTTGTGATAATCACGTAATGATGATTACCAAGAAAATGATGGGTTTGTGATAACCACTTAATGATGATTACAACGAAAATGTGTTTGTGATAATCAATTAATGATGATTACCAAGAAAATGATGTGTTTGTGATAATCACTCAATGATGATTACAACGAAAATGTGTTTGTGATAATCACTTACTGATGACTACAATGAAAATCATCATTGTTGATAATCACTTACCAAACTAAACAGACAAGTGACCACACAAAGAGAAGACAGTAACGCAGTGATAATATAAACAAAAAAAACACAAATAAACTGACAGCGAGCTCTTAAATAGACGCAAAAACACATGCCAGAAAAATCGACGGTTGACTCCTATCTGTGAACTATTGACGTCCTGCGTGGTCTCGGTTTGTTTTTAGATGACTACACAAGTAATTTTTTTCAAGATGTACTTGCCGTAACAGTGTTGGGATTATCATGTTCCTGGATTGTAAGAAAACCAACTTCACTCCGCGATTCTATTCCTTTGTGAGGAACAGCCTGAAAAAATCCGATAGTTGATGCCGTTAAAAGGAGCAGCAAGGGTTGCCGCCACAAGGGAAATAGTTACTCTTTTAACTGCTGTCTTTTTTGACATTTTCTTAAGGCTCAGTACGCTTTAATTACTAAATAGTCCGTACAAAGGCAGCAACTTACAAGGTAGGAAACAAGCATTACGGACCATACGCAACGAGGCGGGAACGCCGACGATGAAAGATAAAAACAAAGGTGAATTCAATGGCTGCACGTGCGAATGCACCGTGCTGGCAAACCTGCACGTCGTCGTCTTGAAAATCACAACGAGAAAAGCTTATCATCGGAGTTCCTGCGACCACAAATTTAAAATTTATCAAGAAAAACGATTCTTGTAACTACAAGATCCCTACGTTTACTACACACCTTCTTGTCAAATATGCCTCTGATTGTCTGAGTCACGTTGGGGTAAAAATTTATATTTTACTGGACAACGCTATAGATCAAACATAGGCAAGTGCTAAAGATGAAAAGCGAAATCTCCTAAACAAGTAACATAAAAATTATAGGTTCTATTTTGGAGAATTTAGCAACACGTCAACTGGCATTTTACAGGCTGACGCAGCGGATAGTTTATCCACCCTTTGGACAATTCCCCCTCTCCCCTACCCCCTTAGGGATGTTGCCTTACCAGTAGCCTCCCCCTGCGGTCGACCTCAACAGTACCATTGAACACGTGGCTCACAGCTCTGCCAGTTAACAGCAGGTTTATCATACCCTGAATGGGGGAGAACAAACAAAGTCAGAAACCAGCGGCATAATTGTTCTTTCTACGTGTATTTGTCTGTAAGAAAACGTTTAAAAGAAAGTGTTTTACCACGGGTAATAGAGGGCTTTAGATACGACAACGAGTACGACTACGAGAACGAGTTTGTCCCATTCGTCATACTGCGCGTGCGAAGAAACCACACCATCTCGATGTGTTTCCAAAATCTCGTTGTCGTCGTCTTGTTTACAACGGAATTTTTACAAAAAATCGGCGGGCGGACAACGACATTTTTGCAACAAAGTGTGATGGCGTGGTTTCTTCGCAAGTGCAGTTTGACGGATGGGAAAAACTTGTACTCGTACTCGTTCTCGTTATCAGATCTTAAGCTCTCTAATGACCATGTCGTCCAGGCCCAGTTGTTCAAAGACCGACAAATGTCGCGACAAACCAGCCTTGTTTCAAGGAAATGTACGGGGGTAGAAGAAACGATTAAATCAAGACCTCTAAGCAAATGAGCCCGATGATAAAACAGCCCCTCTCAAACAGACTACCACGCATACTGGACAGACTGACAGGTAGAAAGAAACCAAACGACAAACCAGCCATGTTTCAAGGAAACGTACCTGAGTACAAATAATCAATGTACAATTCAAGACCTCAAAACAAATGAGCCCGATGATAAAACAGCCCCTCTCAAACAGACTACCACGCATACTGGACAGACTAACAGGGGCAAAGAAACCAGACGACAAACCAGCCTTGTTTTAAGGAAACGTACCCGAGTACAAATAATCAATGTACAAATCAAGACCTCGAAATAAAGACCTCGATGATAACACAACTCCTCTCAAACAAATTAAGACGGATACAAATAAAACAGATACCCACAGGTAAACAAACGGCAGAACCTTGCAGCCAAGGGTTAAGGCAGCTCACCTGAGTACAAGAGTCATGTGGACCCATGAGCGTCGCGTCAGGTTCACTCAAGTCCTCCTTTACCCTGTGTAACATTAAACAATAATGTTATTATTGTCGTTAAACCACAAATTACCTTAATAATAATTCAAATAAAAACACTTATACCACTTTTTTCAGAATAGATTTTGGTGATGAAAAAAATAAATAACGTTGAAAACCCTGAACTCAAGGACACTTCACGGTATCTATTTATTTATTCATTTATTTAGCTTCACTACTCTTGGGTAAATGCTGAACCCAACAGGTTTTACAATCCAATTACTGGAGGTTTAACGTCCTTATCCGAGAAGACGCGAAGATCTAACCGTTTGCAGATGTTGAACCAAAGGCAGCACCTTCTCCTCAGTTGTTTTAAGACCCAGAGTGAAAGTCCGGCAGCGGGAATCGAACCTGGGCCTCCTGCACAACAGAATGGCGCCTTACCAACTAGGCTAACCAGGCGGCGGTAATAATGAGAATGTCTTCCCAGATAATTATGGTTGACAGTTTGTCTGATCACATGCTCCCTCGACTTACTCCCTGGTTAGTGCTCAAGAGAGCATACAAACTGTAGTCTTTGACTCCCCCTGGACAGGACACTAATCTATCGCAGGTTAGCGCCCAGCAGAACTGGTACTCATTTATACAGCTGAGTCGACTGGAACAAGTCGGGTAAAGTGTCTTGTTCAAGGACACAACACAGTGGTCTGACCGGGGCTCGAACTCAGGTTCTTAGGAATACGAGTCGAACGCGTTAAGCCGTGGCTACACGGTGAAACATTGCATGCAACGTTGCGCGCAACTGAAACCCTTTGTGTAGCCACACGGTGATATCGTTGCATGCAATGTTGCAGGAGTAGGTGACTATACTGTAAATTCTCCCATTGCGCACAAAGCTGCATGTAATGTTGCACCGTGTAGCCACGGCTTTAATCGCTCGGCCACTGCATCGCCAACAATTCCATTAGATAAGTACCTTGCTATTGTGCGAGACAAAATCACAGAATACAGGACCAAGATGCAACCATTTCCACTTGTGTTCTCGAACTAAAAATCAACCAAGTATTGTCCTGATTAATGATATGTCAAAATAGATGGCAATCTAGCGCTTGCACATAAAACTCTTAAAACATTATAAATACGCTGCAAAGAATAAAATTGTTTGGTGAGCTATTAATCAATCTTTCATGTCCATTACGCCGTCTGGCATGTAGGGCAGCAACAAAGGCACTCCATGCCAGTCCGTTCTGCCCAGCTTCTGAACAGTCGCCCAGTTGTGATGGAGAGTCTCGAGCTCCACTTCCACAGTTCTACGCAAAATTATCTTTGGTCGCCCTTTTCCGTTTCGCCTCTGGTGTACAGTAAAGGGCTGTGCGAGAGCTGTTGTCCAATCCATATCCAACGCCTTCGCGTAATGATGGTGGTTGGGCAGTTAAGCATAGGTAAAATTTAAATATGTTCAATAGCTTAAATTTCTGCTACTCCGAAAGGTATTTACACAACGGTCTCAAAGGTATAAAAGACAAGTAAAGTCAGACGTTTCTTGACATGAGTTAGCTATGAATGTTGAAACAAGGAATAAAAGGTTTAAAACGTTTTAAAGTTCAAAAACAAGACATTTTTAGTAAAATGTTATCAGAATTTCCTGGATTTCCAGATGATGACATTTTAGTCGAAAGTGTTAGAATATAAAAACTTGACTTCTGAGCCCTATATTCTGTAAATATAAAATCAGACGAGCATCGTCTGTCCCTGAATTAAGCAATAAAACACCAGGTTGAAATTAGATTACAAAGATTTATCGTCATCTACGAAAAACGTGCACTTAGCCGAAATCTGCAACAAATACACTTACAAACGAAAGATGTTTCTTGACAAAATGGTCCACTTCATTCAACTTCTTGAACTTGAAGATGTGTAACTGTTTAAGAACAACATAAATTATATCAGGCCGTCATTAGTTCATATGCAGGGTAAAAAGCAAATCATAGCTATAGGAAAGTAGAAAAAACCTACTTTTTCTGTTAGATTATCTTCGCGATATTCTTCAAGAGTGATCCACTCGCACTGTCCACAAGGCCTTCAAGAAAAAATCATTGAGCAGAGACACAATTCACAGTCATTTTGATCAATTCCAACTTAAACGCAAGTAATTGCAGTTAGAGTGCTCAGAGTTTGACTAAGCTGTGGACAAACGCAATTTTTCCTTGTTTTTGTACGCCTAAGCCCCATGAATCAACAACATTGCTCCTGGACTGGACATCTTACACTGATATAACTTGCCTTGCAATTCTTGTTAACTAAACCTTGAACTCAACCAAGAACAACTGAAACCAGTAATGAAGTCATTCAAAATTGAAAAACTTGTATTAATGTAGAGCTATAATTTGCGAACCTCTTAGGAATGCATTAAAGATAACTCAGTCATTAAACTGAAACTTGTTCTTGCACTTTTCGGGCAAGTTTTCACTGAAACCGACTAAAATTGTGATCAAAGAACCGAGCAAAACGTCAATGTCTGTGTCAGTCTGTCTGTCTTTGGTTCGTTCTAAAACAGTTTTCCTTTCAACCAATCAAATTTAACTGAAGCGAAAAGAATTCGTTTCATATGCAATTTGCTTTTTAGCGGGAGTTTTTCCCGCCTTTCAGTTGTTGAAGACAGAAACGCATACATTGCTTTTTGGCGGGAGTTTTTCCCATTTTTTCGGTTGTTGGAGACGGAAACAAAGTGACAAACATTGCTTTTTAGCGCGAACTTTTCCCGCCTTTTAAGACGGAAACATGTTAGGATGTACCAACGATTCATGTCGAGTCTAGTTTTTCTCTGTCACATTAGTGTCACATTTTTTGTCATTGTTACTGTTGCAGTGGAATTGTTTGTAATGCTAAACACTTTTGAAATAAGAAGTATATTTGGTACAATGCAATAACTCCTTCATTGGATCCTCCGGCTTGCCACACCATACTGGAAATGGCCGACACGAGGGCTTTTTGACGATCAGATGACAAGGGTTGAAGCAGGCTGCAACAGAAAACAGGAGTATGTAAAACCCACAAACGCTTCTGTTATCTAATTTTCTTTAAGAAATCGCGCGTTGCTTTTTTGTCAGAATCGATCAGCCACGTTCCTATAGTGCGTTTCTCGAAGACAAGTCTGCGAGCGAGGCTGAGAATCGATCACGTAATGACCATTTCCAGGGACCGTATCACTCGATATTACCCCCAATTATCGCACTTACAAAGCGTCATTGTTCTGTTTAATTTGTTTTTCCATTTTTGTAAATGAGTTTCAGAGTAATGAACTGGCCATTGCTATTCCGACCCTGTGAGCCATGTGTTTGTTTTGAAAGGAACATTGCATTTACCTATTTTTTTTTATCGTTTTTTTTTTACTTTGAGTAGGGCTCTCATTTAAATAATTTCTGGCTGTGTAGAACAAAAAAAATTATAGCTCAAAAAGTACTTAAGTGTACAATATTTTTGGTAACAAATAAAGTTTCAGAACCGTGCATCTCCACATAAAAAACACAATAATATAATAATAAAACCTGAGCAGCTGGACTGACAATACTACCTGTACTACACAGCAATTTAGACACCATAAGATCGACTGCCATCTACTCATTTGTAAGCCAGCACCAATTTTGAGGCAATCATTTGAGGTCTGGACTGATAGCACCTACCTTTTGATATAATCTTTGTCAGATGAGTTAGCATGCTCATAAAGAAGATGTTTGAGAAGGAATGCTTGAAGGCATGCCATGACTCCATCTGGCCCACTCTGTGTCAAACCAAAGGGATAGTTAGCACAGCAGTTTGGAGAACATCTAACACAGGTCACTCAGAACACAGAATTACACAATATGTATGCCAGCTTTAAGGCTGAATCCTTTCTTGAGCCAAGCGGCCCATAGAACCAGCATTTATTTCCAGTTTCAGTAGTGTTAAGTGGATGAGAGTCTTTGGCTCCCCCTGGACAGGACACTAGTCTATCGCAGGTCAGCACCCGGCAGAACTGGTACTCGTTTATACAGCTGAGTCAATTAGAACAAGTCAAGTAGAGTGTCTTGTTCAAGGACACAACACAGTGGTATGCCTGGGGCTCTAACTTGCGACCCTAGAATTATGACTCAAACACGCTAACCACTTGACCACTGCACCCGCTGCTGCCAACTTTAAAGGGAATTAAAAAAAGGAATAATTTCACAGTTTATTCTTTTCAGTTATGTTTTAAGCAAGAACTTAAAAAGGGGATCAATTACTCTAAATCAACGAAGATATATTAGATAACCAGTTTTATTATGGGTATAGGTATAATACACTCACTCATAGAAGGTGAGCTAAAACACAGCTGTACTCAGCTCAGAAAAACCAAATACAGTGGGTATAGCCCACCATTTTCACAGACCACCGGCCGTACAGACATTCTGTGGCCATTAGGAAAATGGAAAAGAAACATTGCAAATCATTATTAAATACCTTAAAAATGATAGAAAAAGGGCTTTATGCCCAGGGAACCCTGACATATGTCTAATCTGTGACCCATTAAAAATAGGGGGGGGGGCAAACACACCACGCATGATTGTGAAATAACCAACTCCATAGTGTCATGAACAGTTCACTCACCTTGTAAAAGCTAAGAGCATATGAGCAGTTCCTGTAGAAGTTTACATGTTGCTTCCTGAAGTCTGTGTTGAATGACGTGTATGATGAACCAAAAAGTAACAACCGTAAGTTCTGAAGATTTCAAAAGTATACAAAAGGTAAGGCAATTAACTTAAATACAACATCAGAACTCATATTTATTAACAGATGCAGAAAATAAACCCCCCAAAAGAAGCCCCAGGGCATTTAGGAAAAAACTTCTAACATATTTTGTACTATATCTAAGGACACTGAGGTAAGGGTTGAGAATCAACCCATCACCACACTATATCTAGGGACATATCTAGTGCAGCTACCTGACACCATGAGAGATGAGGCAGTGTAGTGCAGAATTGTGCAGGACATCTCGATCATGGCTGCAGGGTGATGACGATGATATCTAAAGGGCCTTATGTTATCCTCAGTAAAAACAATTACTTTCTTTTTTAATGGTACCAAGAATCCTGGTTTTGCAAGTTCAGGGGAATGGGAACTCCAAGCTTTATAAGATACCGTATGCCATGAAAAATTGCAACTACACATAAAAATAAATAATAAAATGGATGTGGCTAAAGGTGGTGTATACTTTTAGTATATATATATACACCAATTTATTTGGCTTGGCCCAGTTGGTAAGGTGTCTGTCTGTCAAGTGGGAAGCCTTTGTTCAACTCCATGAAGCCAGACCTTCAACCAAGAGGAAAAGAGGAGATAGTGTTGCTTTTGGCCTTTGTATCTGCAGCTAGTTAGATCTTTGCTTCTTCTCCGATAAAGCCATTAAACCATAGGTGATCTAGTTACAGGGTTTGTCCGCTTTTCCCAAAGCAAAATTTAAGGACTTTTTTAGGACTTTTTCAGGTAAGATCATTGGTTTTTGAGGACCTAAGCCGTTGGACATCAACCGCCAGAACTGACCTAAAACATGACTTTTTACGATATTGATTTTCCTTGACATAGTTATATAGTTATAGGCACGTTTTAGTTGTTGTTATTCACAGACTTGACACTAAAGTCTATAGAACTGCGAAGGTTTCATTTGGCATTACGTAAGCAGAACTATTACCGTGAACTTTTTATGACAACATAACAGTGTAGTCTTTATTTAAACTCAAAAACTTTATGATTAGTGCTTCTCGAAGCATCGCATAAAATGCCAACTTCAGTGAAAAAGCAAAAGTTTAAGGATTTTTTAAGGACCATGACTGATTTTTGTAAAATTTAAGGACTTTTGAGGCCTCAAATTTTGAAAAGTGAAAATTAAGGACTTTTCAGGTTTTTAAGGACCCAGACAAACCCTGAGTTACAGTCCTATTATTGGATTGTTGGACCTTGGATTTCCGACTACCCAAGAGTAGGTAGTAAAGACTATGAACTAAAATAAACCTAACAAAAAAGCAGGAGTATGTACCCTTGCTATTTCAAGAGTTATCGGCTGACCCCCAGGTATTGTTGCCTTTGCAGCTGGCTGGCTCGCTTTTGGTAGTGCTGTCTGACTGGCTTGTTTTGGATCTCTCAACGGCCTGCTGGTCAATGATTTCTCTGGTTCATATCGAGAAACCTGAGGAGAAGTCCTGCCATAGGTTCTTGCTCTCGAGATGGGTCTAGATGGTTGCTTGGGTGTGGCAGTTTGTACTTTAACTCTACTCCCTGTTTTTTGAACAGGTACAGTGGCCTGCACAACTTTCTTGTTTTCAAAGTTATCTCTCACCCTTCCTGGTATGCTCACTCGACGCTGTGGGGTTGCTGATACTTGATGAAAAGTGGTTCCACCTTTTTACAAAGAAGATAATTGAAGAAGAAATTATTGATTCACAAGTTAAAAGCTCAGAAAAGTGTTTCCATTAAGTTTTGATGAGATTTTCTCTTTTGAACATTGCCATGAAAATTTGGGCAAGAGCAAAAAAAATGAGAGGAGGGGGTGGGGGAGGGGGATGAAGAAAAATTTTAGGCTACCAAAAATGAAAATCTTGCCAAAACCCAACAAAATGGAAGCACTTGATATGCAGTCTGAAACTTATCGATATTTTATTCATGGTAGGCCCATTGGATAAATTCACAAGTTTTACCTGATGAGACTTCATCAGCAACATCTTCTTCCACATCCTCAAGTACCAAACTACTAGAATTCCTCCAAGACAGCTGAAAAAGAAGAATAGAAACATGTTGAATCACTTATACCAAAGTTGACATAAACAATACAAATTTATTTTCTACTTATCACATGCAATAGTATACAGCCAATAAGGGTCAGGAAAGCTAATAAATACATGCATGTTTTGTAGTTTTCAAATGGTACTTTAAATAGTATCTCCGATTGCATTCTCATCACTCTTTGCAAGCCCAACTGGATGAAAATTGTCTTTGAAGCATGGAATTCAAATCCGGAGAAGGTTAATTAATCTCATATATTATTGACAATATGGGTATGTGCCACAATTAAGGGTATGGTTTAGAAATCATCCAGTCTAAATCAGGGTGTACAAATCACAGAAATTCTTTTGTAAAACCGAACTGGCTCTAAAACTTTGCAATCAATTTAAACTGTTTTAAAGTTCAGGGTGCAAGAACTTCGAATGGGCTGCAATGTTGTTCCTGTTTGAAATAAATCAAAATACCAGAGTATTTACAGTCAAAATAATACAATTTTACATAATTCTAAATCTGTAATAAATATTTTTGCCTTATATAATTTAATATGGCAGTGATTGTTTTCCTTTGATAAGTTTAGGATGGTCCATAGCTTTGACTTGCTACTATGAAATTCAAGCCAATTATTAACTAGTAAGAAATGGGTCAGGTTTCTGAAGGTCCAGCAGCACTTCTGTTAACCTTGTTCCCCCCCCCCTCTCCCCCCCTCTCTCTCTCTCTCTCTCCCCCCAAATCCCAGAACAAATAAATTCCACTTGTATTTACTTTCTCATTTATAGGGCACCATGAAATATACCACCATCAGTCATACTGCTGTCAAATGGGCTTCACAGAAACATGACACTACAATATGCCTCATGCATGATTACATCAAACACCCCAAAGCCTTCTTTCAACTCAACAAAGTGTGAATATTTCATAAATCAAATCCCAAAGCACCCACAAATGAAAATAATTTCTTTGTGAACATGGTTTTCACATACAAAATGCTCATACCTATTTCTTGAATACGAGGCTTGGGGGTGAAATTGACTAGTTTGACGTCAACATGGTTAAGGCCTATTATGCATGTCTAGGGTATGAACTTCCTAGGGGGTCTTAAGGGGTCCTCCACTTGTCCCCCAAGAAAACTTGATAACCTGATGCATTATGTCAGAGTAAACTTAAATCTTACAGTGTCAGTCTTTCTTTATATATTTTTTTTGCAAATTTAACACTTTTAAACTGATTATTTCAATGGATATCTTCTTGATTATCATGTTATTAATATTGAGACAGTATACTTACAGTGTCAGGTATGGGTGTTGCTAGACTGCAAATATGAAAAAGAATGAAAATGATGTAAACAAACTATTCTGGTGAACAGTTTAATAAAAGGGTTTTTTTCATGTCGATTCTAAAAACTATATTCATGTAATATTTGATATTTTAACATGAAGTCCTCAAATTAAAGCACACTTGAAAACTCCTTTAACTGTGCAACTATTTTGCAAACTTCCAAAACATTTCATATGTCAGCATTCCAAAATGCTCATGCATTCATATGCATTTCATATGCAGTCACAGTGGCCGGGTTAATATCTGTTTGAACTAACTAGTACATTCTTGTTAAGGTTCAGCGAGCACTCATCTAAATTGATAACATAAAACTGTGAGCTAACATACATAACTCTGCTCTGACTATGATGGGAGCGTTTAAAAACCCATATTTGAATCTTAAATATCAGATAAATTAATAAATGAATTAATCTAATTATGCAAATAAGTACTAAATGAAAACTAGTAGTAGTGACAGCTACATGTCCTATTCAATTCTCAAAAACTTGTCAGGATGTACACTCAACAACATTGATTAGTAACACATTTTTAGAATCAACTTTTAAAATATACAAAACAATAAGCTACTTTTCTGAAGCTTTCATAAATTTGTGGCACGTTTGTGTCTCAACCTCCATAGCAACAAAATAAAATTAAATAAATCTTATTAGGCAAATAAAAATGAAATGTACAAAACTACAAACTAAAACAAAACCTTTTGTCGAAGACTTTGGTCCATTTGTCCAACAACCTTAGCGTATCGTTCTTGCTGTTATTCCCGGACATACTCCAAAAGTAAGCGCACAGTCTTGTCGTGAACTTTATCAACACAAACATGTAAACGTGTCATGACACACTAACTTAACGTAAAACGATAGTACTATAAAGAAATTTAGAAAGTCCCTCAGATAGTTTGATACTGTTGAACATTTTGAGTATAAAATTATTTTTAATAGAATACCTTCACAGCAAGTTGTTGTGTCCATCAAGTTGACTTTTGTACCTTTCTGCACTTCACATTTCAGTGTGACTTAAAAGTCATTTCTAATAAAACCCTGAACCGATTAAAAAGGAAAGGAACTCCCTTAGTTCTTTATTAAAGTGACATTTTCTGCATGATGCTCATAACAATATGAAAATGCTGCATTCCTTCGCTTGTGGAAACTAAGCCCTGGTTGCGAAGTGATAGGATCCGGCTACGACGCCATGTTTTTTTTCTTGGCCTCCGTAAAGGACTGGTAACTAGCATAGACACTTCGGAAGCGCGAGAAAAAAAGACCGCGAGCCTTTGTTTTTTTTTAATTCCTGCTTTTTGCTTAATGTAGTCGAATGGATTTTGTCGACAATTAGTTGTTTGAGAGACAAAGCGAGTGGATAGCACGTACAAATTGGCAAAGAGATTGAACAGACTTTCAAAAACTTTGACAATGACGGTTATTACACAAGACATTTCAGTTGCAAGTCATTTCAGAACTTTCCGTCGTGGCCCAGTTTGGACGCCATGTTGTAGACGGTCGAAGTTCGAATCCCGGCCGGTACGCCAAAGGGTTTTTTTTTTCAATTTTTCCTAATACAATTGAATAAAACAATTTTTCTTTCCTTTTTTATTTAACATGTATCCTCGATGACTTTTTAAAGCTATTTACAAAATTAATTGCTGGTGAAAAGCAAAGGCTACAAATCAAAACCACTACAATCAGGTATTCGAGTCTTGTTTGTTATGACGCGAAAACGAATAATGTTTGAACTTTTTTTCTTTGCCCAGTTTAGTTGTTTGATTATTTTTTGTTTTTTTGTTTATTTTTTTGGTTTTCAAAGAGATTCCGTTGATTCCGCTATTGATTCCGTTGATTCCGTTGTTGATTCCGTTGATTCCGTGAACTCGATAAGCCGAACTAATTTGATGTTACTTAAACAAGGACCATCGCTAGACGGCAACTACGCGGTCAGTTACGAAACAAATTTGACCTTGGCACAAAACTAAGATTTAATGCTCGAGGAGAATAGTTTTTAAAAAAACTGTTCAATGCGTCCGCGAGTAGAAATAAACTTGTGATAAGATTTGATAAATAAATTTACAACGCCATAAATGAAGTTTGAGAAGCTGACGTTTCGAGCGTTAGCCCTTCGTCTGAGCATCATCCTTTGGTTTGCCAGCTCTGGTGTGATGCTCAGACGAAGGGCTAACGCTCGAAACGTCAGCTCTCAAACTTCATTTACGGCGTTGATAATTTATTTATCAAATCTTATCATAAGATTTAATGCGTCGTTTCAGCATTTATTTAACTTGAGCGCCAGACTGTACAGTACTGTACAGAAAATCGGGAGATTCCGACCGAAATCGGGAGACAGGGAGGTTCCACCAAAAACTAAGAGACTTACGGGAAAGTCGGGAGGGTCTGCCGGAATGTCTGAACCTGTAAGTACCAAAATCTAACAGTGTCATTCACGGCGATAGGTCTCTTGCTGTTGCAGCAGAAAAACCTTGGAACACTCTTCCAGATCATTTTGGATTCATTGGAAGTTTTGACACAATTAAATCTAATTTAAAAACTTATTTATGCAAAAAATAATTTTATTTAGCGACATGCTTTTTCGCATAGCATTTTGTTTAAATTGACATTTATTTCTAAAAGCACGTAAAAGCATCGATCATTATTTCAGATGCTTCTAAAATCGTTTTATAAAAATTATTATCATTGTCTCTGCGATAGGATGACAACATGAAGAGCATCTAAGCCAACCTTTTATCATATATTTTGCAAAATAGCCATATTTCTTAGACATGCAAGTAACCTTTTCGTAGATATAGTTTTTGACTTTAGGTATATTTATGCTTGATGTGTTTTTTATTTTCCGATCAGTCAAGTTGAAGTAAACCATAAAATAGTCGTCAGCCAAGTTTGAATTATCACTAGCCTAAATTCGTCATAAATTTAATTTAAATTAGTTGCCACTGCAATAAAATAATTTTGTTTTCCTTAGCGGGGATTAAAAGTCCATGTCTTTCTGTCAATCTTTCTTGCAGCAAAACGAACAAACTACCAGCGTTATTTTCTTTTTTTCTTTCTCCTTTTTTGTAGTTGTATTGTGTATTTAAATGTCTATAAATAGAGCAATTAACTACTGGTCCGCCCTGATTAGCCTTGCTATTTGCGAATCAGTGTTATATTAAAAAGTCATGTATTACTATTACGGAAAAAATAAAGTTCAAAACTCGAAGATTATCAAAAACTTTCAGAACCTCCTCTCACTGCATCAACAGCTGCTTTTAAAAAACCTAGGCAGAGCCTGTACTATTACTTATGTCACCCTCTTAAACACTCTGGGAATGTTATAGCTAACAGGTATGGAACTCTAACCCTTTTTCTTAGAGCTTGAACTGGGTTAATCAACGCTTTCAGCCAAGGAAGTTTAACAAAATCTTACTTATACTTTCATTTGACATTTGGTAATGAGAAAAAGGGAAATGCACAAACATAAAAAATTATTGAAGATGAAAAGCAAAATTCTCCTAAACTGGTAACATGGAAAGTATGGGTTCTAGTTGGGAGAATTTTAACAGTACACCATTTGGCATATTTGGAGCTAAAAGGGTTAATAGTATTTAATGCACTAGGTGTTCAGCTTAAACTAAGCTATAGCATTATAAGCTCCAAGCAACATTAAGTATTTCCACTAGCTGTGTAGGTTATAACTAGAAATTTGAGAACAATAATAATGGTAACAAATAAAATCTCCATGTGTTGTCACATGCAGGTTATGGGATGGTAAAGGCAAGTCATAAAATTGGTGGAGAACCTGGGGATTGGCTTTGTAGGCAGGTCATATAAATGGTGGAGAATCTGGAGGTTGGCATGCAGTCATACAACTGGTGAAGAGCTATCATTGGATACTTTCCCATCATTGTCAATGTTTGCTGTGCTCTTGTATGTGCCACGAGAAGTTTCATCAACTGGTGGATGATCTGTATAAAAATCTGGGTCACTAATACTTTCTGTTACTAATCGCATGTCATTTGGATCTTCACGGTACCGTCTGTGCCAGCAAACCCTCCATCCTGTTCTTGTCATGTGATAAACAGCTCGTGCCAGAAACACAGCACCAACCAGGAAGAAGTAACAACCATAGACAACAAACTGTGAACATCAACAACAATTGATCCTTTATTTGTGTACAGTACCTTGAGTATAATAGCAATTATAAAAACAAAGCAAGGTTGTTTTTCTTCAGGTTTCTCCTGTCAAAGTCAATGCTATTTGGTACTTTTAGGGTCTAAAATTTTCACGCCTTTGTATATATTCTTTAGGGTATTTTTTCCAATTTCCTGATGTCATTGAGCATCCCTATCTATTTTACCCAGAAATACACAAAGTTTTCAACTCTTTTTCTTCAAAAATATGCAAAACATACCAACAGCTAAGCTTTATCTTTTATTCACAAGCATTCTATCTATAGTTAAATTTAATGCAAACCCTTGCTGATTGCTTTTAATCTATGCTCAAAGAGCTTTCACTGGACTACTTTTTGTTCCAGTCCCCTAGCTATATATAGGTTCTATAAACTGACCTTGAATTGATACAATAATTGTGGTCATTTTGAAAATCAAGAAATGCTTTCAACATTTTAAGAATTCTTCTTTCTTTTGCCATGATTGAGCAAAAAATGGACCTTATGAATCCAGAGTCCAAAACAAGTGTCTGAGGTGGTTCCGAAGTGTGGGGTCAAAATTTTGTCTGTTTGATGACAATGGAAAAACAGACCAAATCTATATCTTCAAATGGGCTTACTACCAGCAATCCAGTGAAAACAGAAAATTTGAATGAAAAATTGTACTTTTTAGCATTTATGAGTACCTTGCAGTATTCAGCATTCCTACTCTAGAATCTCTAATAAGTATATATGAATGCCATTGTCATATAAAAAGAGAAAAAAAAATCACTCTATACAGCTGAAAGGGAACTGTATGGTTATTTTAGTTTTCAACATATTTCCACTCTTGTTGTGTCAGTCTGCCACTTAACTAGCAGAGCAGTAAATGATTTGCAACAAACTAAACTACTTTGTTTCTTAAAGTTATGTTTACAGAGTCTTGCCATATTTCATTTGAAAATGGAGAGATATCTTTCTGGAAGTATAGTAGCTGACAATTTTTTATATTGGACTTTTCCATGCTGTGTTATTATTCTGATCTATTGTTTCATTCAGGACTCCAGAGTAGTTCTAATTTATATTTGTGTTCAAAAAAGCAACTACCTAAAAACAGTTAAGTTGACAGTAAACATTTTTAACAAATTGAAAATTAAGGGGGGGGGGGACAAAACTCAAAGCGAGCTTTATGGCTACCTTTACTTATGTTTCTTACAATATCCCCATCCATGATTTGAAATAACAAACAGTGAATCATACTAAACACATATGAAGTGGAAGGATTTAGAAGCTTGAGTATTTTTCGATTTCTTGGATGAGTTTAAAGTTTTATTTTTTTTCTTGAAGATTGGTAGTTTTCAAGAGATTTCAGATTTTTGGGGTTTTTAGAGAAATACATTGAAAATCTAATTTTTAAGTTTTAAAATATAATTTTGATGTAAATTCAACAAACCATCCTCAACCAAAGCTGTGCTTTCCCCTCATCAGGAAGGACGGTTTTCTGTTCTTACTCAATATTCTTCTCATTGATTAACTCTTTTCAAGCTTTTCCTAATCCAAATTTTAGGTTTTACCGCCTGATAATGAGTTGAGAATACACAGGACTCAAAAATACTTACCTGAGTGATAACATCTAGGCCCAGACCACTTTCATCAGCGACAATGCTTGTTAGGATAGTTTGCAAAAGGAGCGCTCCAAACATATTACACCCAAACACGAGAGCATACCTACTCAGTGCAAGATGTTTTGCTATCTGCAGACTGAAACACAAGAAAAACCTGCATTACCACAATGAGTGGCTCTTAGAAAAAAAGTGCTCCCCTTGTTACATGCTCTGAAAAATTCTGAATCACTGACAGCATTGTTAATACAGCTGACTGGTTTTGAAATCTGGCAAACTTCAAAAGGGAAACACAAAGAATGTGCAAAGATGCTTTCATTGTTGTAGGCTGAACAAACTATGAGGGTGTACATTCTTTGTTTCAGGTGTTAAGGAGAATGTTTTGACTGGCTACCAACTAGAAACAGTACAGTGGAACCCTGCCTTTTGGTCACCTCGATAACATGGCCACCTGGTTATAATGGTCACTTTTTGTTTGGTCCATTGGTAGAAAGCCCATACTTTTTCTTACAAAAAACCTCATTAATATATGGTCACCCCATTATTACAGACAATTTTTCCTGGCCCATGGGTTATTGTAATAATGCGGTCGCACTGTATCAATAATAATCAAAATTTCAACGGCAACAACAAATATGATAATAATCACTATGGCAGTACAAGTGTTGACAATAACAATGACAGTGATAACTACACAAGCTTTTAGAACAAAAAGGTTTCATAGACTTAACACTCATTATCACTGACTTCATCAAACTTTAGTAAGTGGCTCTTCTAACAATGAAGATCATTTGTAGAGAGAAAGATAGCTCTAAAACCTCAAAATTTAAGGCTTCAAACTGAAACTTTCAAAGGGGGAAGGGGATTAAAAAAAGTCCCTGGGAGGATTACCTTAAGAATTGGAGGGGAATGCTTGGCAGACTGTTTTGAGAATGATACTAAAAGATATGCATGAATTAACTCAAGTACTTATTTCTGACCCTAAAAGGTTCAAACACATTTAAATTTTGCAAAACAATGTTGATGAAATATTACTTTTATATGACACTGTTGACATCTGTAAAACCTTTAGTAAAGTTTGAAAACTGACTCTAAAAGTATGAGGGTTGTATTTTTTACCCAAAAAGGTCTGCAGAACACTCCTATCCATTTTTAAAGAGTGTCCCTTTTGTGCCTGGGCAGAAGTACTTGGAGGCCTTTCTTTTCACTAGCTAATTAAATTGTTTTCTGTTTGGGAAAAGCAAAACACAATAACTGGCTCGAGGGAACTTTGTTATCAATGTATGTAGTGATACAAAACTCACCTTGCAATAGTGATCAGAAATGTATACGCTGTTCTGAATAACACATACATCAAGTAAGCTATCCACACACTTGAAGTCCGAGCACTTATGAACAAGAAAAACGCATCAGCTACTGAAACAATTCCTAACACTAACTCCCCGCAAACAGACCAGTTAACTCGAGTGAAAGCCAATAAAATAGCAACAGCCACACCCATGAGGTGTGAGGCAGCGACTACCCCACCATTGTATATTTTATGGTCGTGTGATGGGTATATCACATCCCAAAGATTTTGCACATAGTTTTCCACTTGGAACTCCCCACACGTTGCAAATGCCCACCAAAGAGACCAACGTAGCAACTCTTTATTTGAGTAGCACTGTTTAAAATCATACCACAAGATCTTCATTGATCTCTTCCACGAGGTAAAACAAGATTTTATTGCTGTAGAACTCTGATCACGACCAATGTCGCTACTTCCGGTTTCTTGAGAAAATGGTTGCGTTCCCAAACCAAACACGTTCCCTCTTGGGTTAGGTAGAACAATTGTCACACTACATGCAACACAAACGCTGGCTAGGGAGATATAGTTCAACACCAGATAGTTGCATATCTTAAAAGAAATCAGTATTTGGCCCAAGATACCAGCGATCATGCGACCAGAAAGAACGGCTGCTCGGGTGTAACTGGTCACTTTTTGGTAATGGTCTTGCGATACCGCCGCATAGATATACGAATAATATGCAACCTCTGCTCCAGTTGCAATGCCATATGCAAACTGCATAAACTGCATTGCAAGCACACCTGAGGCCCAGATCAAAAGAATTCTCGTGGTCAAGTAAGCCAGCCCTTCCACTATAATCACTGGCTTGTATCTCAGAATGTCTGTGATGAGAAAGACGACGAATAGTGCAACAAGATCTGAGTAAGTCCACACTGGATAAATTTCATTTTCCAGTTCTCTTTCAGTAAGATTTTTGGGTGGACTCTTCAAATATGGTGTTAAAAATGGCTCCGAAGGTTTCATTTCCTTAAAGAACCCATAAGTACAAAGAAGTATGGTCGTTGTCACCCAACGATCCGCCATAATGCGACTGACCACAAATACAGTGAAACGGGAGAGAGGGCTAGGGGCTCGTGCTGTAAGAGAAAATAAGGCCCTATGTGTCACTGGCACGGAAAACAACTATGAATCATAGGTACGCGGACAAACACGTACCTCAGCAAACTTGCGATCAACTTTCAGAGTTGATATTTTTCATCATAAGGTGCTGCCGTTGTGTAAGCTCTTCGTCGGAGCAGAAAGGCCGAGATACACCTGGGGGAGGGGGGTGGGAGGTGGGAGTGGCGGAGTGCTTATTAATTTGAGCTCTCCGTCCTTAGCATGGAATATAAATCAAGGCATTTCTGCACTAAACAGGGTATTCTTTCGCCACTAGATTTTTGATAATGTTGTCCTAAACAGGATAGCTCTGTTTTCTGCAACTGTCAGTCGGTTCCAGTTCTCGCACTGGCGATAGCGAGTGAGTAGGTCCCGGATTTAAGGCGCGGGTACACCTAAGGCGTGCATTGTGACCACCTTTCGTACGATATCTCCGTCAATTATTTGAATCCGCAGAAACGTATCGCTTATGACAGATGGTATGAAAGGGGATCTGCTTGAATATTCTAAGATTTTTCGGATGAGTTTTGAGTTGTATTTCTTTTTCTTAAAGGTTAGTCTTTTTAAAGAGAATTTGGAGTTTGGTGATTTTTTTGGAAGTTTAAAAAATAATTTTGAAGTTAAAATTTAATGTAAAAACACCAAACCGTTCTCAAATCAAAGCTGTACTAGTCCCTTGCCAGGAGGAACGGTTAGCTGATTTTACTCAATATTCTTCTCAATCAAATATCCGTTTTTCAACTTCCTCACTATTCAACAAAAATTTTGGTGTACTCCCGCCTTAAGCGATACTTGTGACTTTTCAGGCGCTTATTGAATAGCATTGTGTATCCAATAATCTAAAGTAAACTGTTTATGGAAGTTCTCAAGTGGACAGCTATTATTAGAACTCCTAAACAACAGGGTTATTAGAAAGAACAGGTTGACCTAATTTTGGGGTCGATTTGTCCTAAACAGGGTCTGGGTGGCACCCCTATACCCAAACTAGCCTCAAGTAGCAACCTTGGGGGGGGGGGGGGG
>JAOBAT010089083.1:0-17882 GCA_026413305.1 Hydrozoanthus tunicans
GTCCTAGTTTTTAATAAATGATGTTTATGAGAGTCATCAGTTGTACCGCTCGTCCCACATTTTTACTCCATTTTATAAATATATATATACATTTATTTATTTGTATATTTACAGGACCAGCAATGACAGTGCAATAAATTTCTTAAAACTAACGTAGCATTCCTGTACGAATATGTTGATATTATCATTATTACTATGTTTTTATATTTAATGTTAATGCTATCCAAACATCATGTTTAGAATTGTATATTAAGGTTAAGTTTTTATCTTTCTCAGTCTCAACTATATCTTCTTACTTTTATCGACTACAGTATGGCAGATTTTTCTTTACGAAATTTCGTTTAATCTTAGCTTATGGGAGTCAATTTTACAACAAATCTGATTTCAAAGAGGTCCATATATATTTATGCGCATTCAATCAAGAGAAAATACGCACACTAATGGCTGTTTAAACTTACCCGCGTTTAAGCTCAAATCCCCGAAATTTCAAGATTACCATGGAAACAATGTGGTTGGCAGTGACTTAAACAAGTGGGAGGAGCCTATTGTGCTGGAACGTTTTGAAGACGGCCGTATTGGAAATGTTCACAGCAAGCCTGGACATCCGACAGATATTCTCAACCTGAAGAGAGGAATCGCCTCCCTCCTACAAGTTGCCAAGGCAACACTGCAAAGAGGAGAGGCCGAGTTCTCCAGGGAAGAGGTGCTTGAACTGTATTCTGTTTGGCGCTGTTAACTTTGAACCTAACTCGCAAAATCTTGTTTTTAAATCTTCTGATTGTAGCACAGCATTCGTAACAACAACAGCGCCTTTAATTCGGTTTATTAATTTCAATAATTTCATTAACTGTTACGGTAACAATAGTCAATCGCCGTCTGGTTAGCCTAGTTGCTAAGGTGGTAGTTTGTTGTGCGGGAGGCCCAGGTTCGACTCCCGGTGCCGCACCTTTACTCGAAGGAAGAAGGTGCTGACTGCAAACGGCTAGAATCGCGTCTTCTTGGGTGAAAACGTTAAGCCGTAGGTCCTTGTTAGATTTTCCAACTATCCAAGAGTTTTGAAGGCCAAAAAAATAAAACAGTAAAAGAGACAGATCCATAGACCAACAGACAGGAACAAAACAGAAATATAGACACACAGAAACTAAGGGAAGAAGTCAAAACAATGGTATTTTTAAGGAACCCAATTTTGTCGGGGGAGGTGGTGGGTGGCGGTACATACCCCCTACCCCACCCCTCCCGACTTTTTCAGAGCTCAATTTCTCAAAACCTGGTTTAGGGGTAATGGTTTTTATTGTATTATGGACTCCTCTCTCCACAAAGAAGGCGTTGGTGCAAGCACTTTATCCATATCTGTTTCATTGAACATGATATTTGCCCCTGAAATTCAGCATTTTTGAAAAAAGGTGGTGGGTGGCGGCACATAATACCCCACCCCCTAAATTGGGTTCCTAGGAAGTACCATTGTTTTGACCTTTTCCCTAACACATACATATATAGAACAAACAGACAGATACATGTATAACAGTTTTTAAGTACAGTACGTAAAATGCTCTAATGCCACGACTTGGAAGTAGGGTTTTTATTTAAAACAGTTTAGAAGAATGCATAACCTTTCTCTTATTGTATGTCTCATCATGTTTCTCAGAGCGATGTCAGTGGCGTTTGTCGCTTCTCGTACAGAGTGCAAAGCGGTAATAGCGGCGATAGTATCTTACAGAGAGGGCAGATATACCACGTGATCAAGTCCAACGACTTTACTCGGTGTACTCAGCGGCCTGTCGTAGCTTATACTACGCTTGAGACCACTGACTGCGACGACTGCGACCAGGTGAAGATAGAGTTAGTAAAGGGCATGAGTTCTAGTGCAACCGACCAGCTGACAGAAAACTGACATAAGAAACAATACGATAGACAAAAGGAAACGCGATGTAATTTGCCCACCCTGATTGGAAACGTTTTCCTTGCAATGACACTTTCTCCTCGCAATAACACTTTCTCCTCGCAATGACACGTTCAAACTCGTCATGACACGTTCTCTTCGTCATCACACGTTCTACTCGTAATGACACGTTTTCCTCGTATTGACACGTTCCTCGTATGGCCACGTTCTCCTCGTAACGACACATTCTCCTCGTAACGACACATTCTCCTCGGCATGATAGCTCTCCTCGCAGTGACACGCTCTCCTTGGCATGACACGTTCTCTTCGTAATGACACGTTCTCCTCGTAACGACACGTTCTCGTCGTATTGACACGTTCTCTTCGTAAAGACACGTTCTCCTCGTAACGACACGTTTTCCTCGTAACGACACATTCTCTTCGGCATAATAGCTCTCCTCGCAATGACACGTTTTCCTTGGCATGACACGTTCTCTTCGTCATCACACGTTCTCCTCGTAGTGACACGTTCTCCTCATCATTACACGTTCTCTTTACAAATCTTCCTTGTCATTACACGGTTTGTCGTAGTACACTTATGAAATGACGTTGTTCTAGATCCAACTATTCAATGCTGTTATCTACACAAATTCTTTGAAAGAATTTGTTTTGAAAATGTCAACACTGTGTTTCCATTTAAACTGCATGTTATATATTTTTGCAGACGGATGCACATGCGCCCAAGTCGTTTACTGAAACAAATTGCACTGTGCACAACGTCGCAACCAACCCGTTTGTTGATGAATGCCGCTCAGTTGAACAGTATACAACCAAAATTAGGGGGAATACTCTTACCTTCGAGACAAAGTAAGTTGTCTCCATCCAAACTCCATCAAACCCGTTAGGATGGAGAATAAAACGTGCGTTTAGAGAGCATTCTATGACACTTTTGTTAAATATAGTAGACTTTCCTTCTGGATAACGTTAACTTCTTTATTGAACAGATGAAAAAACTTGAACGAAGTTAATTTAATTACAATACATTAAACCCAGTGACGTAATTAATAGTGCACTTATACGCTCGCGCACGTAATTCTTAATACGAACAATTAGACAAATGACAAAAAACTATGTTTACAACACTCCCACTTTTTGACATTTGTGTAACAAAATTGTAAGTCCAAATTTAGTCCATTTTCTTCATTCCCATTAAATCACGTAGTTTCATAAACTGTGTTTTTGCAAGAGGTTTTGTCAGTATATCAGCGATCATTTCGTTTGAAGGAATATATTTCACTTCAATATCTCCATTCTATATGAAAACATTATTTTTCAAAATTCACCTAGAAAAAGAGAAAGAAATTGTCAGTCAGTTTGATTAATACTTTTATCTGTTGATTTATTTTCTCGGTCTGTAGTTTATTACGTGATGACGTTTTCTAACAATATTTCGTTTCAGTCGAAGTTTGAAGTTTCAAAGTAAGAAAGCACAGCTCAAAGTATATCCACTGCTTCACGAAATATCCTCTAACCGCAAAGGACTCTTATGGGAGCAGGAAAATATTCGGCACCGAAAAACAAGCAATCAAAAGAAGAACTTCCTGAAGGTGAGATATTCTAACTATTTTGGTTCAATCGCGTGGTGGTGTTGTCGGTAATGCTGATGTTTTTGTTGTTGGTAGTGATGGTGTTGTTGTTGTTGGTAGTGGTGTTACTGTTGTTCTAGGATCTTGTTTATGGTTTTCTTGTTGGTAGTGTTAGTTTGTTATTGGTACCCTATTGGTGGTGTTGCTGTTATTATTGGTACCGTGATTTGTTGTTGTTGTTATTATTGATACCGTGATGGTGTTGTTGTTGGTAGTAGTGGTGTTGTTGTTATTGTTGGTAGTGGTGGTGGTGTTGTTGTTGGTAGTGGTGTTGTTGTTGTTGTTGGTAGTGGTGGTGTTGTTGTTGTTGTTGGTAGTGATGGTGTTGTTGTTGTTGGTAGTAGTGGTGTTGTTGTTATTATTGGTAGTGGTGGTGTTGTTGTTGTTGGTAGCGGTGGTGTTGTTGTTTGTATTGGTGGTGTAGTCGTGTTGTTGTTGTTGTCGGTACAGTGGTGGTGGAGTTGTTGTTGGTACCATGGCGTTGTTGTTAATGATACCGTGGTGGTGTTGTTGTTGTTGGTTGTAGTAATGGTGTTGTTGTTGGTATTGTGGTGGTACAATCTATATATTGAAACAAAGCCTCGGCTCTCGTCCTTTAACGCTAGAAATGATCACCGATTAAGTGACCGTCTGATTTTGTTTCTAGGTTAAGAAGGCGCTAGAGGAGCTCTCCGTTAAAACACCGATGTTTATATCAAAACCAGATGCAATTAGTTTTGATTCTCCCGCGCAATTTCTAAATCTAGTTGAAACTTTGCGGTGGGATGTAGACAGGAAAACGTTTGGTTTCATTTACAGACATTTGTATGAGAACAAACGATTCAGGTAAGAGTGACCAAACATGAAAGCTAGTATAGACTTTCAAAATGTATCTTCAACTCAGGTTTAGTCGTGGAAAAGACAGCAAACTTTTTAATTATAAGCTTTACACCTATGATTTTTTCCTAGCACTATTTTTGTTTCTACTTCGTTTTCCCCTTATTATAAAATACCATTTCTATCAACTTACCCCGAAATTAAAGGGAAGATTATAAACACAGAACAAGAAATATAATTATAGTTCACATAATTTCCTGTCTCCTATAAATGTTCATATTTTGTTAATTCTGGTTAGAGTTTGGTTAAGGGGCGCGCTACCCTTCCTTAGCAACGACCTAGCAACGGAAGTTATTAAAGAAAAAATCAAGAAAAAGGAATTCAAAGGCTATGACGTCATCCAGGTGCTTTCACGTCTCGCAGTAACTCCAAGGCCGAATGAAATCATGTGCCAGCATGTCTTGGTAAGAATGTCTTGCAACTCTTTTTTTTCTACAGAAGAAAGCCTAAATGAGAAAAGACAAAATAAAAAATTATCCGAAACTCAAGGCCGAAAAAAATTCTTTTCACTTGGGGTGCCACGCAAGTTTATATTGAAAATGACTACCAAAATGGACGAGTGAATGAGTCACTGAGAGCTGTAGATGTTAGTAATTATATAAGAACAAAAACAGTCAAATTTATAAACTGATATGACTATCAAATTAATTAGACCCATATAGATCTGATGCATTCATCATAGCCAGGTTAGTTCTTTACATAGTTTTCTTGCTTTCTTTTCCATTTCATCGTGCACAGTAACACTGATTGGCCTGGTTTTGTTTCTTTGTTCCGTTGCTTGCCATCGTTCTTTTGTTTAACTCGGCAATTGTAGTTCTTCTTTATCGAACGTTTTTGAATACTTTGTTTGTAAGCCTTGAAGAAACTTTACATTTGCCGCCTGATAATGATGAATGCTACACCGAAATGCTGCTCAATTACACTACCGTTTACAGTAAAATGTAGATCTGATGTCCCGAGTAAAAAGTAATTTCAAAACAATGTCAAAAACAACACCCCCTAACCTCAGCTATCGGTTTTCACGCACTCCCTTGAGACGCAAAAGACAAAGGAAAGGGAAAAAAAAATTCTTTTGTTCAAGAACACCAACATGACCGCTTTGACGTCAGGTGCAAACTGGCAATTCCTCAAAATTTACCCGTAAAAATGATCTTGGTTAACTTGGGTTCTTTATTCCTTTTGCGGTATCCTGATTCCATGTCTTTTTTATCTTTTGTTCAGTTTTTTGAGGTCTTAAAACATGTTTCGCCTGATGAGAGCCCTCGTTAGTTCAATCCGTATTGACAAGGGGCTCACAAAAGCCGAAAGTATTTTAGAACCCCAAAAAACTGAACAGAAGATAAAAAAAACGTGGAAACAAGATATCCCAAGAGGAATAAAGTATCCAGCTACGTAAGCTAGATTGTTTAAACTTTCCAAATATTCAGTTTTTATGTTTGTGTAATTATCACGCTCTAGGATATTTGCAACCTACCGACTGTCAGAGGAGAGAGAAACACGTATTCCACCTGCTGGCTGGCTTTTGGCTCATTACTACACAATGTCTTTCGAAGACAAAGGAAGTTTCCTAGGAGATTCCGAGCAGTAAGTGTGTTTCTGCTAGACTACAACTAACCTATGACTAGCGTACGCAGCTCATGTGTAAGAAGCAGGTGTTAAGGGATTGCTTCCTTTTCTTTGTTCTGGCCGCTTGACAAAAACTGTTGACTAATTTAAAAGTGCTAACAGAAAATTCAAGACGCGCGCGCACTCTGCACACTCCTGCGCTTTTTGCAAACAAGTGCGCGCTTTCTCCTTTTCGTCTTTATTGTGGTCTTTACGATTCCTACCTCCCGCCAACCGGCAAGGCGGATTGCCAACTAGTCTACCCTGTGGTTTCTTTGATAGCGCTAGTTGCGTCCCAACCGTTTTTTTTTCAGTTCAAGGCCATTGTCATTTCCTGGACCTTTCTTGCTTTAACAAAACTTGCTCAATACATTATTGTAAATTAACTCTTGCCTTCTTCTCAGGAAATCTGGAGACAATACAAGAAGTACGCTAGTGGAAGAGACGTAGAGAAGTTTGTTGTCACATTGAAGACGATCGGTAACATGGGGATGAAGTTCTTCTTTGCTCCAGTTATGAAGCTTCTCAGCAAGAGGGGCCGAGTCAAGTCCCCACTTCCTAATATGGTTATAGTTTCCGCCATTGATGCGCTACGACGCATGCGCCTAACCAGCAAGGAGAAAAAGCAGGTAGAATTTCCCTTGTTGCTTTGCGGTTGTTATCGTACCAGTTCTGCGGTTCGATCCTAACATGAAGTATAGCGACATAATGACCATAAAAGGATGGAAGGCCTCTTACTGCGTTGTAGAGTAGACTTGTCAACAATACGTTACAACGCTTACAAAGAGGCGTTCTTTTGTTAATTTTGATTTTGTCCTGTCAAAACCAAGCTCAAGTTCAAGCTCAACAGGGTCTTCTTTCCCCGCTGAATCTGCCAAGCCCGTTCCCTTGGCTATGGTTTCGCTAGATAGTAGATAGGGACAGCGGGAATCTCGTTAATCCATTCATGTGCGTCGCTAATTAGATGACGAGGCATTTGGCTACCTTAAGAGAGTCATAGTTACTCGCGCCGCGGTGCTAACCAACAATGCTTATGTTAGCTAATAATGCTTTAGAAAAGTTTACTTCACCTAACCTTGTCATTTTTATCTTGTTTATGGGTTTCTTAGAATTTTAAACTATAGGTTTGCTACAAAATACAGATTTATGGTCTTGATGGCAAAATAGAGGGAAACTGATTGCAAGTGTGAACCTAAAAAGCCTAAAGTCTTGATTGTTTAAACAGTTCTTGGTTAGTAGTAGGATATACTCAGTACTTGGCTCACCGTGTTTCCATTATATTTCATTTTGCGTTTCTTCATAATGTAAATAGTTACAGAGCCACATAAAAAGATTTCTCAGAAGTTTGTAATGTTTTTAGCTTCAATTGTATCGCAAGAGAATGTAGACTTTTATTACACAATCTTTATCTTACAAGTTTAAACATAGCTATCAGTCTTTTTCTTGAAAGGATCACTTCTTCCTCGTTTCGCCAGATGAAGGACACGTTGCAGCAAGTTTTTGCAGATGCGCAGACGTGCCCAGAAATACGAACAAACGCCTTCACTGCGCTGATGAAGGCTGGCCCCAGTACCTCTCGACTTGCTTCAATACGTGACGTCATCATCCGGGAAGAAAACCAACATGTGAAGAACTACGTCCTATCTTACCTAGGCGCGGTTACACAGAGCAAGCAGCCTTGTCCCGTTCACGAGTGAGTACAAACGGCTGTTTTGGTTTCTGGTATAACTGTCGCTGCAAAAACAGCTGCAAGAGGATTCTAAATCTTTAAGAAACTACTTGCGAATCAAGTTTTCAAGGCTATGTTGCTCAGGATTTCAAATGACAAACTCAAAAAAGTATTTTTGAGGCTTTGCAATGGTTATAATAAAGATCACACACAGTGGCTCGAGTCCCAGCTCAGGCATAACACTGATTTTTTTCGGATGAGTGTGTCGAAAGGTAATTACACATTTCAATGATAATTAAAGTTAATTTCATTTGTTCTTAGGGCCAGACAGGCATGGTTACTGATAGAACTGCTCACCATGCGCGTTGTAAAAGACTTTAAGCCCAGCTTTAGCCACGCGCTTCACCAGAAGATTGAGAAAAACAGTCCGATTACCGGTCTTCCGGAAGAATGGGAAATCATGAAAGGCTACACCCATACGAGCTTTATACCGCGTTACTTGAAAGTCAAGTACTCCAAGAAACTTATGGGATACAAGTTTGTCGTGCATGAGGTTAGCGAATAAAGGGATTTCGACTGTTAGACTGATTTCTTTTGAATATAACGAACTGTGTAACTTACCTTGCGAAAACTTACCGGGACTTATTCTAACTTGCTCTATATTGGCTCAGCTTGCGTTACGCTACGTTACGCTACGTGACGTTACCTCACGTTACGTTACTTCTTTGTCTCATCTCACCTGAACACACCTCCAAGTAAAAGCATAGTAACACAGTTTGTCTTTTTAGCCACACCTTGTACAAACCGTAGAAAATATAGTCTCAATACCTCTTTCATTCAAGATTACCTGCTATTGTCGCTCACATGTACCAGTAATTGGCTAGTGAAAAATCCAAGTAAAGTTTAGAGATTACGATAGCAGTTTTGCATGAAGCCATTTACTAATAGATTGGACCTTTATGTATTATTCCTAAACTAGCGTACAAAAAGACGACAGTTGTGCCTTGTGTCACAATAACTTGCGAGACCTAACTATTCTGAAACGAACCAAAAGAGACTTCGGTTTTTCAAAACTCATCGTTGTACTAGCAACACGTGTATGCACGATTTCAACTTGCTACATTCTTTTTAAATATGTGTTCTCTAAGAGCTGTTTTCGATATACATGTTTTACGATATACGAGTTACCATCTTCTTATTAAGGTCAACTAGATGTATTTGTATCTTTATAGTTTCATATGCGCCAGGAAGGGCTGCTTCCTCTTGTAAGAAACATGTTTGGACCTCAAGGGAACTCGAAGACATCCTGGTGGAATATGGTACGACTAAAAACGAGCGACAAGACCAATCCTATTAACGAACAACTTCGGAAAATAGACGAGAAGGCGAGCAAAATATATCACTGTTATTGTCAGCTCGAGTTCTTTCAGCTTTTTTCTCTCCGTCCACTTAAAAGAGGCTAAACCCATCTCTGTTTACTTTGCAGCTAAACATGGCGCCAATAAAAGAGGAAGATATTAAACTGTCCCTCTCTTCTAAGCTATTTGGCAGTGAGATTGAGTACTTGGTGTATGACAAGGACGATAAAATCTTGCAAGCTCTAAAGAGAGGTGAAGGTATACAAGTGGACAAAAACTGGTTACAAAATTCCTTAAGTGTTGGATTGAAGTATGACAAACGAGCAATGGATCTTCTCTTCGATGGAATGCGCATAATCCCAACTTCCTTTGGACTACCGCTGACTCTAAAATTAGCAGTAGGCGGTGTTCTAAACCACGTCGCCTCCTTTCAATTGACAACAAAACCTTTGTTAAGTTTGTTATCTTGGAGTAACCAGCCAACAGAGATAAAAGGAGAGTTTTCTCTTTGTCCCAGGTAAGGAGTTTTCTTCCTTAAAAATTGTCAACGAAGTGAAAAATTTTATTACCTCAGTGGAAAGACGTTCTTGCTAAATTAAGAATAGCGGTGAAATAAATGGTGAAAACCTTTTGTGGTTCGTCTCGAGGTATTTTAAAACATTTAATGTTTTCAACTGATGCGACGTCGCTTTGTTTTTAGGCAAATTTGCGTTTTTTTAAAAATCTGTTGCCAATCCATAATCTCTGGATGAGTTTAAGCCCAACTTAGGCTGGTGATGTTTCTCAAGTTAGTTAGATCATTGGTCTTAGTTTAGCTCAAATTCATCCAAAGATTATGGATTGGCTGCAGATTTAAAAAATGCAAATTTGCCTAAAAACAAAGTGATGCCATCAGTTGAAAACATTAAACGTTAGTATCTCGAGAACCATAAGAGATTTTCATCATTTTTTTTCACCACTATTAATCAATTAGCAAGGTCTATCCACTGAGTTGACTAAATTTTTCACTTCACATGTGTTAAACGACCAACGCCTGGTCAGCCCAGTTGGTAAGGCGCCATTCCGCCGTGCGGTAGGCCTGGGTTCCATTTCCGGCTGAACTTTCACTCAGGGTCTCAAAACAACTGAGGAGAAAGCGCTGCCTTTGCTCTAAAATCTGCAATCGGTTGGGCTTTCTGAATAAGGACTACCAGACCTCGAGTCCTATTTCCATTGCAAAAATAAAACCTCAGACTAGAGTAAAGTTTTGTTGACATGTTTACCCATAGTTATCATTTGCAATAACAAACAAGGAGTTCGAAGTATTGAAAAAGGTTTTGTTTTTAATACTTATAATGAAATATTATCTAGCGAGTTAATCGCCCTTAGTCATAAACTGAATTACAAAGGACGCAGTTCAACAAGGTTGGACTGAAAGCGTGTAAAGGCGCACTTATTACGCACATACAAGGAAAGCAGACACGCACACAATTTATTGCCGCTATGTATCCCATGCAGGACATCAGAGCACAGTCCACTAACATAGAATCATCTTGGTGTCGATTGAGTACCCAGAGAAAAACCTTCGAGATCAGATTGAGATCGACAAATCTTAGCCAATATGCGGATCCTAGGATCCCATCCCGGGTCCGCAGAGATGGGAGGCAGGAGTACTAACCTTTCGGCCATCCTGAGTGTAATTAGTTTTGTTCTTTAGGGCAGCAGTTGGATCGGCAGCAGAAATGTCGTTGGCCTTTAGAGAGTCGAAGTTTGGTCTCAAGCACCAGGCCAACGCAAGTATTCTCTTGCATGTGAACGGAAAATTTGATTACGACCTTCAACAACAGAGGTACATGCACACGCTGGAGGTCCCGGATAAGAAAAGGACTTTCTTTAGCTACAGGTTAGTAAAGAAAAGTTGCTGCAAACATCACAGATTGAATAAAAATTTTAACTAACGAAAGAAACACTGTTCAATGAAGTGTCCAAAACTTTTAAACGAAAGATAAACGTTGAGGGAGAGAACAAAACCAGTACAATACAATATAACACAACACAACACAGCACAAGACAACGCAACGCAACACAACACAATACAATACAACAAAATATAATACAATACAATACAATACAATACAATACATACAATACAATACAATACAGCACAGTATGTACTTAGCACAGGCCAGAAATGATAAGTACATGTAAAAACGCCAAAGTTTTAAACGAAAAAAATTTTGTCCATAAGAGCTGAAACCCGTTTAGAGATGGTGGGAAGTTTACGTTTAAAGTTGTTTTACGTAGTTTGTATTCCAAAGAGAAACAGCTTGGTAACGAAATGTTCCCTGGCCGGTGGTTACTATACACTTTAAAAAGATTGTACATAAGTTAAGCGGATCTTCTAAAGTGCGAATGAAAAACGTCTGTTAGGCCTTGGCTAGGGAGATCGTTTTGCTTTGATACGTGAGAACAAGGCAATGGTGTAGATGACAGTTTGCGTGGCGACGGATAGGCAATCGGATAGTACGAAATGCTATAATAGAAGTAGATTAAACGTTTCTTCTGGTAAGTAGCTAGCTATTATAAAGAATGCTCGCGTTCAGTAAAAGGGGGGAGGAGATGGTTTTACTCATCAAAATCATATTATAACTTCTCTTCTTCTAGGAAGAAGTGTTTAAAAAGGCTGAATCGGCTTAAGTCGTTTTGATTTAATTTTCTTCTTTTTATTCAACAGCTCAGCGGCTCAGATATTTGTCAAGACGAAAGGACGACCGCTTAATATGAACCATTTTCCTTTTCCTCTTCAACACACCACAAATCATTCTAACCAGCGTAGTTCTTCTCCACCATTTGTGGCTAGTAAGCTGGGTCCTTTCATGCAAGAGAGCTCTTCGCCTGGTGCGATTCCACATAAATCAGAACTGAGGGTGGAACCAACTCTTGCCAGTGGATATGGGTTCAAACTTGAACTTGAAAATGTTTTTTCAGACAGCACAGAGCAGGTGGAGTGTTTGTTTCGGGGACATGAGGGAATGTTTACTTGTTTACTACTCTGTGCGTGTCTGTGATTGGTCATGCTTGTTAAAGCACGGACTAAGAGCCTCTCTACACGGAACGAGTTGTCCCGGCCTGGGACGATAATTGGCTGGCGTTTACATGCAAAATGTCATCCCGCCTGGCTGAGACAAGCTTAGCGTGGATGAGGTTTCGTACTATCGCTCGGTTGCTAAGTTGTCAAGTCTCGTCCCGCCTGGTCGAGATACCTCGGCTGCAACGCTCATACATGCACTAAAAAACAAAAAGTTGTGTCGGACTTGTCTGGTGCCCCGGCCAGTCGGGATAGCTCAAATTAATTATTACAAATACGTTACCATATCCTGTAGCCATTGAGTGGTCATAAAGTATGTGTACAATGACATGGGGGATAGGGTGCACGAGGGAGGGTTGGTCGGGGTATGGGTGGGTGGGTGCGCGGATTGTTCTAAGAAAACGTGTTACTATACAGTACCGTAGGTTTAAAGAGCATATGACACGAAAATAGTTTTTCAATTTCCAAAAGTATACTATAAAAACATTGCTTTCTCAAGTTTGAGAAAGAAATATCTAATATGGTACCACAAGTAAAGAGATAAGTCGATTTTAAAACATCCGTGACTGCTAGAGTTTTCGATTGGAACTCTTTTAGTTACAGAAGTTTGAAAGTCGATTTTGGATGGCCTGAGGCGAGACGCACGTGACTTGTTACGTCATATTGTTGGTCTTTGGAGGGGACACTTTTAGTGCGAAAAACTCAACATTCTACACGCCGTATCTTGGCGTACTTTCACCGTATGTTTCTCAAACTTGGAAACCAATGCTTTTACTTTTTGAAAATTGAAAAACTGATTTCGTGTCATACGCTCTTTAAGAATTTAGAAATAAACCTCCCATAATGCCTTCCACCCTCCACCCCTCCCGCCTGCATCACAAATACTTATTACCACCCCTTTATTGCTTCGCTTTCGGCAGGTGTTTAGAATCAAGTTCTCTTGCCTTGGAACATCTCCTGCGGACCGGTATTCTGGTAAATTGCGCATTACAAAGAATTCCTACAGCTCGTCGACAGCCTCAAACTTTCCAATTACCCCAAAACTGGCTTCGAACCTAACTATAACACATTCTCCGACCAAGTGGAAACTTTGCTTACGTCAAGAGTAAGTACTTGGAGTGCGTATGTTTTGATAGTAAGAAACTGCGGTTGAAAACATAAGAAAATAAAAAGCACTATTCCCGTCTTTTAAACAATCTTCTGATAACTAAATATTTCATCGAGGTGAATAAAACTCCCTCAATGGTGTAATTGAAATATACACGATTACAATTTAATACATTTCTCTTTTGTCTTTTCCGATGCAAAGATTGATAAATCATTACCGTAGGCGGTTGCCGGAGAGTCGCATGAACTTACAGGGTTTGTTCAGTCTTCACTCCAATCGGCGATTACGAATTAAAAAGATGGCGACCGGTACATTTACCCATAATTCCTAGTGTAGACGTCTTGAATTGTCCACAAAAACGCAGTGTGGGTCTGTAAACCTCAACCTTGACCCACACAGTGTTACTAGTACAAGGAAGATTTTTACTAACTGCTACCTTCCCCGAGTTTCTTTTAGCAGTGTAAGACTGACAATGTCAGTCACAATGTCCAGCCGCCATTGGTTTTTCGAATGGTTAATAATTGATAAAGTCTCAAATGTCTTACGGTTTAGCGTTGAAGTTCAGATAGCATCTTCTTCTAGACTCTGAGGGAAGAATAATATTTGGCCGGAGAAGAGATCCGAGACTTCCCATAAAGGAAACTGGCACCTTCGAAACTGGCCTCGCTAGCCAAGCGAAGATGTAAGAGACGATTAAAACGGACAAGAACCGCTGTTGACTAAGCGGTAACAACCGAACTTGTTTATTAGTTTTCTTAGCAAGTATTTCCTTTAAAACTTAACACCTTTCAATATAATGAACCGTACCTTTTACTTTTTTCGTAGCTTCAACATTGCAACAAAAAGCAGCGCTTCGTACATGTCCTGGGGAAAGCGATGCGAGGATTATCAAGTTAACTTCACAACTACACTGGCAATTGAAAACAAAAATCCTTCCCTTAATTTTTCTTTATCATGGGACAAGACGCCGCCACACCTAGGAAAGTTCCACAATATGATTTGTTCTCTGCAATCCTTAGTAAGTTCCCGCCACAAATTGCTAAGAAGTTCTAGCGAAGGAAAGTTCTAGAACCAACCTGATGTTTTTTGAACTGTTGTTTTAGTTTGTATACCAGTAACCATAATTATCCTAAGTTTAGACTACAATTTCGAGTGAGACGGTTTTCCTTTTTTAATAAGGTTGTTTTGTTTGAGAAATAAACTGATTTCACTCCGTTGAGAAACAAGTGCACTTTGTTTGGGAAGAAATGAGTTCAGCAACAAAGGAAGGAACAAAATATCGGTAACAATAACAACCAAACATTAGTAATAACGACAACAAAAAACAACAACAATAACAATAACAACAACAACAATCCTTTGTTTGTACCTTAAGAACAGTTTACAGTTTCATATCTAAAGAATAATGATCTTGAATTGACTAGATATCTTATAGGAAAAACTGTAACTTTTGAAAGTGGTAGGCAGTGGTAGACATGAACATCAGTTTGTAGGTACGGGCCCCCAGAATGGCAGAGTTAATCGAGCTAGGGTGCGCTTAAGAATTTCAATGACAAAATTGGTTTAGAGAAAATACCCAATAACGGTTAAGGCTGGAATATCGAGTCAAACGAACAATAAATAGGGACGCAAGCGCAAACAGAGGTAGTGAAAAAAGCGAAAGTTAAACGATAAGTACTAAAAATCTTTGTTATGAAGCATTTTATTTTAAAAAGATCTTTAAAGAATTCTATTCTTGCTTTACTGTATACGGAAATAAGCTGCTCCCTCACTATGAGTCGATGCCAGTCCTTAAAAAGTATTGTCTAATGAATTATACTGACTGCCTGTCCGCAGGTGGCTGGCCGGAAGGCAACTTCGAAGCAAGTACCTACTGCTGGTCAGCGGCGGTTTCCTAGCAAAGGTCCGTCTTCTGCCGCCCGGCCTTTTGCTAATGGAGCACCTTCTGGGCAAAGGGCTTCCACAGTCCAGCAGTTTCGTCCTCGCTCAGCTGTGAACAATGAATGTCCAAGACGTGTCAATCTAAGGAACACGAGCAGTGTAATGTATTCATTTCCATTACCTAAACACATCCGCCCAGGACTAAAAAGCTACAAGAACGCAAAGCTTATGATGCAAAGGCTTTTTCTTCCTGAATTCCGTAAGTACGCTTAAAAATAACAACATCATCAATCAAACAAAACAAAAAAACAAAGGATCAATCAACCAACAAACTAATCATTTAATCAATCAATTAATCAACCAAAAACAGTCAAAGAACCAACCAGCCAACCAATCAAACAATCAATTAGCCAGTCAGTCAATTATTAAACCAATCATTTAATCAATCAATCAATCATTCATCCAAAGAACCTATCAAACAATCGATCAACCAAACAATTAACTAATAAATCAACAAATCGTTCCATTAATCAATCAACCATTTAATCAACTGTCAGTTAGTTAATCAACCAATAAGCCAGCCAAACAATCAATCACCAGTCAGTCAGTCAATCAACTAATCATTCAACTAGTAAATCAACTAATCAATCAATCAATCAATTAATCAATTAGCTAACTGATTAATCAATCAGTCAGTCAGTCAATTAATTAAGCAATCAACTAATTTATCACTTAGTCAACCAATCAACCTTTTTGCTAAAATAGTTAGAACCAGTTCTTTCACGTGGCGAACGAAGGGGTCGGTTACATGCTGTGCATACTAGTCTAGGGTGTTAAAGCTAATTTTTTTCCAAATTGCCATTTTTGAACCTTTGGCGGTGTGATTTGTGTGTAGCTTGGCTCAACTGTATGGATTTATGTAATAATTTTATGTTTTTAAAAAAAGAAAAGGAAACACAAAGGAATTTGACAGTTAACTCGCTGTTTACTTGAGTGTTGGGTTTTTCCTCTCTTCTGCTGCTTGGAAAAAAAGTAAAGAATAGTTTTAGTCATATCGAACCGCAAAGTTTGTATAAACTAGAAAAGCTAGAAAAATTCACCAACAGTCAAAAATCAAGTACCTCTTGCAAAGTTTTCGTACTACCGGGTACACAACTCTAACTATCATTGTATCGAAGTTTTTCTAAGTACCTGGTTTTTTTAACTTTAGCAAATGACTCTACTGGTTTTTTTTAGCAACTTGCAAAGTGCAGTTTACAGAGGACATTTTCACCTCTTTCGACAAACGCAAGTTCGCTTACAGAATGCCTCGAGGCTGTCCCCACATTCTGGCCAAAGATCTCTCAAGAAACAACTTATTCACAGTTCTCTTGAAGAAAACCAAAAACAATCAGTATCAAGTTAGCGTGTACGTAAAGGGAAGAAACGATGAGTATGATCTGTTTGTTGTTGACAACAATGGTCACGTGCTACAAATGACGCAAATTCCTCGGTTTAAGGTGAGAACGTAACTCGGGTTCTTTCTAGATAATCTTATCGTGTTTATAGGATTCCAAAAATCAGCTGTATACAGTTTCGTAAGTGAACAAGCTCTGAAATTGAATCATCACAGTCGAGTCACCCATTCTTATTTTTAACTGCCAAATACTTGTAACCGGTTCGTGCAGGTTTCAGAAAACTCGGCTTGTACAGGAACGCTGTTGCAACTTGCTCGTAGTGACTTCAACTACACAGCTTTACCATGTACAATAACGATTAAAGATGTACCAACAACGACTAGACAATAATAATAGCGAAGCGACAATAGAAACAGTTAACAACCAATCCCCTAAGAGGAGGAAAATGGAGTTGGATATATAAGAGGCGGTACAGTAGCCGAGCGGTTAGCGTGTTTAACTCTTAACCCCCGGGGTCGTGAGTACGATCGAGTCCCAGCTGTCAGACCACTGTGTTGTGTCCTTGAGCAAGACACTTCCACCTGACACCCAACTTGTTCCGGACCCAGTTTCCTCAACAATGTAAGAATGAGACGCGCCTCTGCTGGGGGATAACCTGCATGGATTAGTGTCTTGTTCAGGGGGCGGACACCGGAGATAAGTACGCACCGGTCCGGTAGGCCACTTGACTTAAGATAGAATCGTAACGTCGAGGTATACGTCTATCCTAGGCACCGACCCTTGGGGGATGAAGGGGGGGGGGGGGTGTTGACTTACTATTTAATAAACTATTGGGATAAAAATGTATTTTCAAAGGAACAATACAATATTCTATTAACATTTTCTCTGTTTTAGCACATTCGTTTTTCTATCGCCTACGAAATCAACTAGTAGTTAACAATTACAGACAGAAAATGAGTTAACATTTATCCCTCAAGTGGAGGTGACAAATTGTGGATCCAGCTAATAATACAGTTGTTTAACTGAATCACATTTGTTTTTTATGCTGTTAAGTTTTATTTTCAGCTTGTTCAAAGTTACGTTTCCTGTTCGTTTTTATCTGGTTTGGAAATGAATGAAAGATAGTAAGTTTAGAGTTTTCAAATTTTCAATTTCATTACACAAGTGAACCGTTTCTTTAGCAGGATTCCGGCTCTGACCAGAAGAAGATAGAGAACCCAGGGTACTGGACGCTAGTGAAGCGGAAAAACAAGACCAGAATCCAATGCGAGGCTGGGATCAAGGTTATTGCTGGAGGGAATAGTGTTGAATTGACGATATCTTCCTGGTGAGACGTTGCCTGGGTGGTGACAGTGGAGGGGGAGGGGGGGGGGGCGGTGGGGGACGGGGGCCACTG
>JAOBAT010089105.1:0-14285 GCA_026413305.1 Hydrozoanthus tunicans
CCTCGCAAACGTGTGCGGTGAATGTGCGACAACAATTTCGATTGCATGCGACGAAAATTGCATGCTATCGCACAAGTAAGCGGTGGGCTTTAGTCATTGGTTCAAACTAGACGCTTTAACGAGTTCCATAAAAATTCGTTTTCCAGTACCCCTTAATCATGTGTTACAACTCTTCATTGGCTTAGTTTTTATTCGATTTATATCCGGCACTTAGCAACAAAACCAATTTAAGAACATTTATTGCTCGAATTTTGCTGAACAGCCTCGGCCAAATTTACTGGTTCTTACTAAAAAAAAGCATATCTTAGAAATGGAGGTCACGTACCAATGCCAGACTCCTTTCTAGATACTAAGTACAACGAATACCGTAGAGTAAACACACATTATCTAAAGCAAATCAAGACTGAGGCAAAGTAGTTTACAAATTGATTAGAACAACAAACACACGTAGCAGCGAAACGCATTCATATAGACCGGATCTGTTTACATTTTTGCCTCATTAACATACGCACGTACTCTTCTTTCTAATTCAGCTACAGAAACAAAGCTTCTGAATAATGAAATGTGTCTGTAAAACAAACTTTGTCTGAAAATTTGAGACTGAAATGCTGAGTAATCTTTCCATGAAGTGGTTTGGAAAATTAGAAAGGTCATTATCGTTCTTGCCTCCAGCTGTTTTGCATTTTTTTGAGTAGAGATTTCTTTTTTGAAACTACACTTGTACAAGTTATAGAACCGAAAAATTGGTTACTCATTAATTTAGATAAGCATTCTCAAGTTTTAAAGTCAGTTGTTGTTTATCTCGGTTTTTCCTCCAAATTTTAAAATTGTGTGCTAATCAAACACAATGTAAACAATGATGTGAGCAGAACTTTTTCCGATTGATTTATCGACGAATGTTTCCACTAGGAGTCTATAGAACCTTTGTGCTTACGTATTGGAGTTGCATTTTAAAAAATGGCTGCTTCTTCTAACTTTTTAGTATTTCGATAAGAAATAAATAGGCTTAAAACTTAAGTTCATTATAACATTCTGTGTAATCGTGTTTCCGTGGACATAGATTATAAGACTGACACAATTCATTCTATTCATTAACTGACACATCGGCAGCTAATGAATTTGACTTCCTAACACTTTCAGAGTAATTGAAAAATTGACACACAGTAACTCACCAGCTCTATGCATACAAACTAAAAGCGGTTTTTTTCAAAAAAACATTTCTAAATTTTATGTGAACTATAAGGCAACTTAATTCTTGCCAGCGCAATGAATTTATTTTCAAATAGGAGAAACATATTAATATTAGAAAAAGATCGAGAGATTTTTTTCCCTTTTGCGAAACAACAAAAAGAATGACAAGCAATTAGGTTGGCCGTATTTGTAACACCAGAGTTATATTTATACACGCAAGTACCTGTAAGAGATAATGCTTGTCAAATAATACAGTGATAATATAAGCGTTCTCCCTCACTAAGATTTTGGAAGATTTTTATGATAAACCGAAATATTTTTGGTGGCCTTATATGTTTATCAAATCTAATTTTTTCATATTTTCCCAAAGTTCCTAATCGTGTTTATTTTAACAGGTTTTTTATGTATAGTTCAAGGTTTTAATTTAATGGCCTTGCAATAGTCTACTGCTCAGATTAAATATAAAAAATTCTGTTTTGTATTATATCCTGAAAGAAGGCAGAGTGAATTAGCATCCTTTTTTGAAACTTTCCATTTGAAAAACTGTCTTTTACAATGAGTTCGCGTCATTTGTGCAGCAATATACTACCCACGCTCTGATTGGTTGGTTTTTCATGTGAGTGCAAACGTAGCACAACTGTTTTCATTAACTCAGACCATAGTTAATATATACGGACTGGTTAGGAAACCATTTTTGTTATGTCTTTGTTCGCCATTTCCTTTTGATTTCTGGTCTTGACCGTGCACAAAACGTGCAGAAAACACGAAGGCTTTTGAAATGCAAATCAACAAGTAGCCACTCCAAACATTCTCACTAACACCTGAAACAAAGAATGTGCACGGTCGCGGTTCGTTCAACCTACAACAAAGCATCTTTGTGCGTTCTTTGTATTTCCCTTTTGAGGTTTACCGGCTTTCCTAACCAGTCCGTTTATTAACTATTCAGGGATGAAGCGGAATATTCGAATATGAATATTCGCATATTTTTGGCCTCGGAACATGAATATTTGATTATTTTGACCACGGAATATGAATATTAGGCCAGCCAGACCATGAAACATGAATATTTGAGGATATTTGCCTCTGGAATATGAATATCTGGAAAATATTCCTAAATGAAGTATGAATATTCTCCTTTGAAATATTCCGTTTCATCCCCCGATAACTACATGTATGTTCAGACTGACACAACTCGGTCTGTTAATTGATAGTAAACACTAGCTGTTGCAATTTTTTTTTATAAGAACGTCGAATTTTTCGATTCTTAAATATTTTCATAATATCAGCCTTAAATGTTCCTAAACATGTTCTTGAAATATCTTTACTGATTTTAGACAATATGAATAGTACAATTTTGTATCGTATACATGTAGTACGTTTGTGTATGCATTGATTTGTACACTGTATCAAATTTTAAAATACAGCTGTAGATGTAAAAACTGTAGTAAATGAAAAAAAATATGTGATGGGAAATTGTTATCTGCGAACTTTAGTCAAGAAGCCAACCGAAACCCAATTTTTATAATAACACTGTATGAAAAATGAAAAAATATTTTGTTTTAACGGGGACTTCGTTCTATCGGGTCCGTTCTATCGGGGTCCCATTGAGGCTTTCAGTTGGACGTAACAAAATTTTCTTTCGTGCAGAAGTTCAACGACTAGTCTGTCTTAACGTTGTACGCGTTGGGTCTTTCAGATTACACTTTTTTGGATTTGAATTGATTTCTTCAAGCAAACGAGTATTTATTAAAGAATATGTGCTAAATCTTTCAGAATAATGTTCAGGGTCTCGAAATAAATTCTTGAAAAGAATAATGTTTTCATTACAAAGACACAATTTTTCTTCATGGCCTTGAAATGAGATTTTGAAAATAAATATGTTTTTATTGCAAAAGCATGTTAAATCTTTTAGAATAATGTTTATGTTCTTGAAATATATTCTTGGAAACAATTACGTTTTCATTACATGACCAGGTAGAATCTTTAAGAAGAATGTTTTGGTCTTGAAATGAAATTTTGAAAACAATAAAGGACACATTAGGTCTTTCAGGGAAATATTAGTAGTTTCTAAAAATTGAGACAATCAGAATAATGTTAACTTATGGTATTGAAACGAATTCTTGGAAAAATTATGATTTTTTTACGAGAACACGTCGAGTCTTTAAGGATAGTGCTTGTTGTATTGAAATGAATTCTTTGAAACATTTATGTTTTCAATACAAGGCCACGTCCAGTCTGAAATGATATCTTATAAACAATCATGTTTTTATAATTAAAAGGACACAATAGTCTTTAAGCCTTTCAGGGTGGTATCTGTGGTTTTAAAATTGAATCCTTCAAAATAATTTTAATTTATGGCCTGAAATGAAGTCTTAAAAACCATTAATTACACTTTACAACAAGGAGACACTAAGTCTTTCAGGAAAAAATTATGGCTCTGACTTGAAATGAAATCTTGAAAACAACTAGCTTTTCAATACAAAGTCGACACGTCCAGTTTTAATGGCCTGAAACGAAACCTTAAAAAAAACAATTATGTTTTCGTTACAAGAACACGTCCAATCTTTACGACCTTGAAAAGAAATCTTGAAAACAATTATGTTTTTGTTATAAGGACACATTAAGTATTTATGGATGATGTTTATGGCTTTGGGATCGAGTGTTCAAAATAATGTAAATTTACTTTCTTCAAATTAGAGAATTCTTGAAAACAACTTTTTTGCAAGAACACGTCGAGCCTTTCTGTTCTTAAACTGGATTCTTTATAACAATTATGTTTTCACTACAACTTTTAGGAAAATATTCATAGTCTTGAAATGAGTTCTTGAAACCATGTTTTCATTTATTAGATATGACACTTCGGGTATTTACAAGTCGTGCTAAAATAGCTTATACGGCTCACTTTCCCTTTCATAGTTATGACGAAAGACTCAAATCGATCGACGTCAACTAACAGCCGTTTCTTAGCACATAAAACAGCAAGAATACTCATTAAACTCAAAATTAAGTTTGAGAGTTATTTTACCGGTTTAACACACTGAATTTTGCAGGTACAGAAACAAAAATTTCCAAAACGTTGACTTCTACCGAGCTCTAGCCGTTATATTTCTTTCCCACGTTTTCTGTAGCTTCTTGTCTCCCTGTCTTCCCAAGCTTTTGGCAGTCCTGCCCTCGTCAAGTGAATATAGTAACTGTCCAATGTCTAGCGTAGGTTTCCCCCTCAAAATTGGTAGTGAAGACAGTAAGGAAAATAAGAAAGTACAGAAAACGCGGGAAAGAACACCAAAGGCTACGCGCGATACAGCCTACCTAGGTGGCCCAGATTAAGACTATCAAATTACTTCTTTTTGACTTTTACCTTTTTATCAGTTAGCTATAAAGAAAAAGTAAAGTGGTGTATTTATATAGCGCCCTTTCCATATTAATGCTCAAAGGCGCTTTCAATGGTCAGTTATACTTTACATACTTTACAAAGACCCTTTGGCCTTTTCCTTTTTATCTATAAACTATATATACTGTACATGTCTTTAATGCTGTACCCATCAACCATACTGTTGTTGTATAGTCTACCCGTTTTTATTTTATATCAGGGAGTTTAATATACGAGTACGCCAACGCCGACGACGACGACAGAAAACAACAGTGAAAACAATAGCTACACGTTGGAAATCGCCGTGTTGGCCACCTGCACGCTGTATACTTGAAAATTACAACGTGAAAAGCTAATTTTTGAAGTTTTTGTGACTACGAGAACGACCTACAGAAAATTATGTCAACCTCCTTTACATTCAAGACAATCACTTTGATCCTTTTCTATTCACCGAGTGTAACTCGGACAAAAGTGAAAGCAAACTAGCCATACGTGATCGAAAGAGGTAAGCAAGAAGTGTGTTTTTTGTAGGCTGCCGTCGTCGATCTTGCCTTCCTTAAATCTTAAACTCCCTATTGTAGATGAAGGGCTGTTTCTGTAAATTGAAAGCTTTAATAATTACCACAGTAGCCTAGCGGTTAACTTGCCTAGGGTCGAGGGTTAGAAACTCAGGCCACTGTGTTGTGCCTTTGAGCAAGGCACTTTACCCAACTTTGTTCCAGTCGACTCAGCTGTATAAATGAGTACAAGTTTTGCAGGGGGCTAACCTGGATAGATTAGTGTCCTGCCCAGGGGGAGACAAAGACTCTCATCCGCTAAACACTACAAAAAACGATGATAAACCTATAGGCTCTATGAGCCACTTAGGCTCGAGAAAGGATTTAGTTAGCTTAACTTCCTTTCAATTTGACTAAAAGTTTCCGTAGGATGTGCTCACACTTAATATGAAGATTGATAGAAACGAAAATTGTTTTGAATAATTTAGTGTCACAGGAAGTTTTTTTTAGATATTTTATTTTCTGACTTTGTTCCAGTCGACTCAGCTGAATAAATGAGTACCAGTTCTGCTGGGCGCTAACCTGCGATAGACTAGTTTCCTGTCCAGGGGGAGTCAAAGACTCTCACTAAAACTGTGTAATCCTAAGGTCGCGAGTTCGAGCCTCGGTCAGACTATTGTGTTGTGTCCTTGAACAAGACACTTTACCTGAGTTTGTTCCAGTCGACTCAGCTGTATAATTGAGTACCAGTTCTGCCGGGAGCTAACCGCGATAGGTTATGAATTAGTGTCCTGTCCAGGGGGAGCCAAGGACTCTCACCCACTTAACACTACAAAAACCGGCAGTAATCGCCGGCCTTTGGGCCTCTAAAACTCGAGAAAGGATTTAGATTTTAATCTTTCTACCATTTTTATAGCTTAGGTTTGCAATGTATTATGGTAAATTTTTAACTTTTGATATTTTGGGATCGAATTGCACACCAGCTAGTGAGCACTGCGACTACCTTACTCCATATATAAGATAATATTTCTTTGAATCCCTGGCGGTATCTATCATTAAAAGTGTAATACAACAAAGGATTTACCACTGTGTAAGACTGCATTGCAGGTTGGACTGCCAGGTATAAATAGCAGTCGAAAAAGTTGTCCACGAGAAGAAACCGAGTCATCACAATCCAATATGGCGCCCAAGCACCGAGAAATACAAACGTTACTAACGCCAACATAATGGTTATTTTTCTATTTCTTCCCTCTCTACGACTGAAAACTTCCGAAGGAAGGCCTATGACTCGCACATTCCGGCGTAGGCGAAAAATAATTGCCGTATACAATATCAACAAAATAAAAAATGGTAACACATAAAGAAAGATGAGTAACACAAGAAAAATAGTTTTCATCCCTTCCTTGTTGTCTCCAAGCAACAAATTAAACGTCAGTCTACAAACTACACCAGTTTTGTCTTCCGAATCAGATACCAGTTGCCAGGCAACCAGATGGAATGATTGGATTATTGCGGATAAAACCCAGGTTGACGTTATGAATAGATAGCGAGAGTTGGACCTGATCAAAGTTGCTTTCAATGGGTACAGGATTCCATGGAACTTTTCCACCGCTATTAGAATCATTGTGGAGATAGAAACTTCCATTGTGACTTCTTGCAAGTAAGGAAGCAATCTGCAGGAGAACTCTCCAAACGGACCGCTTATCCAGCGAGGCTTTCCATTTGTAAGATCGATTATTTGAAGAAGAAAGCTAAACAACATGAAGAGGACGTCGGAAACGGCCATTGATGCCACGAAGCAATCAGTGTTTGTCCTAAATGTCTTTCTTTTGTACACAATCGCAACAACAGCAGCGTTACCGATTAACGAAACTACAAGAAGGAAACATTCTATTGATACGAGAATGCCATTGGTCGACGGGTTCCTCACATGACCACACGGCACTCCCTGATTGGTTGTGTTGTTAATGCCGTACATTATCTTCTCAGAAACCTAAGATAGACAAATAAGAATAAATGTACGAGTTCCTGGATCATTTTAAGAGGAATGTTGTTCGTCAAGTAATTTGTAGCCATTTAACTTTGTATGTTAAACGCGGGATCTTTTGTTTTTGTTTTTTCAACAATATAATGAATAAACAACATAAAAAAGAAAAGAACATAGGGATTTCTCGCTGCTAAAAACAGTTCACAAATTTCTACATAAAGATGACTCGCCTTCCTACTTGCAACTCGAAACCAATTAAGATGCCAGGAATCTCCGATCTAACATAGCTCCAAAATTAGTCTTTCCTCTTAGTTTTACTCCAGAAATTTTTTAACATCCTGCTACTACTCTTCTCAATGGCCTTGCTGTACAGACTTTATCTGAACTGTACTATTCTCCTATTCTTAAATTGCCCGTCTTTAGCCTGTGCTAGCTAATTAACACGTATTGAAAATGAATGTTTTATCCTATTTTTATTATTTACGAAATTGTTTAGTTTTTTTGTTAATTTAATTACTGTATCTTAGGGATAATTAGTTATTACAGTCTTGTTAGTATGATTACAGATGAAGAGCCTCCATATATGTAGGATACACTTTAAGAAACCATTATTATTATTATTATTATTATTATTATTATTATTATTATCATTATTTTTATTATTGTTAATAATGACATACGTAAGGTCTGAGCTGAGTTAGTTTATATATTACTTATTTATATATATTATTTTCTACTGAATTAGGTCAACGAATTCAGAGCTCTAGCGCCTAGCCTTGACAAGACTTGAACAATCAGACAGTCATACCTTCTACAGAAAAAAAACCTGAGTCGTCGGTTTAAGCAACTAGATGTTGTTTTTAAATATTTGCTTTTATTAAACACTTGAAATAAATTTCAGATAACTAAAACGCTTGGAAACTTAATCAAAGTTTGTTGTTGTATGAAGTCAGTACATTAGTTTAAAATAACCTTTTTTGGTGGATAGGCAGGTATACATACTTCTTCGCGTCAGCTGGTGTAATTAACTAGCTAAAACACAAAACTAAAGAGAAACATGAATATACAATGTAATCGTGATTTACTGAATGCGCACAAATTTAACTTGGCAGTTATACAATCAATTTTGTTTTCAATTAGAAGAAAACGTCAAAAAAACCATTAGTATCTTGATTGTCGAGGTTTGGTGCCTGTATACATTGACAAGTTAGACAAAACATGTGAACAAATACTTGAAAACAAACTTATAATACACAGTTGAAAAGCTATGCATTTTGTGGTACCATTATTAAGATAAAACAAAAGTGCATCATTTACTTTCGTTCCTTTAAAAGTGCAGCAATTTTTTTGCGACTTCTAGTTAAATTGGTTAAAACGAATGAATGGTTAAGAAAGTATCAAAAAACATTTCTAAACAAATACCAAAAAGAATGGAGCGATATTCAAGTGTTCGATTTCTTGGAAAAGCAACTGATACTATACCCAACCATTAAAACTTTGTTTTCGCGCATTGATAGATTTTCCCTTAAAATGTTTTGATGCTTAAATATTTTTTTTTGCATACGATATGCTTCTAGCACTAATTTATACAAAACACTATTTATAAACAACTTGGAGAAACAAAGAATAACTTCAATGGCAACTATAGACAATTTGAGAGAACATCGGGAGAACCCCTAAATCTCAAATTGAAATAACTAAACACGTTTGTTTTCAACAAAAAAGTAAAAAAAATGAACCCCCTTTTGAAACAATTTAAATCTTGAGAATACAGGAAAAATCTTGATATCTTTTTTTTTATTCTATTCTCTTTTTGTTGTATATAGTCCGTTTCGTTGTAATTGCTAATTTTGTATGCTTGCTTGCGTTTATGTGGTTAGTGTAGCTAGGGAGGCAACAAAAATAAAGCCTTGAGTCTAAATAGAAGACCTTATATACGGTTCGTTTAGGTTCAAAGTATTCCCCTTGATATCAAAGCAATACTTTTTTAAACATCCTATATAACATAATTTCAATTAAATTCATTTTCAGCGCATTTGCTTTGATACCCAAAGATTATTATAAACGATAATCATGTATAGGCCACATAAACAGATCCACAAACAATACTGAAACTGAATGAAACACGAAGAATATTCGATGTTTCGCGTGCTTAATTAAAAACTCGAGTTATTTTAGTTTCTCCTCCAACTTTGTTAAATCTACCTTTGATGACTGCTGATTTGCCAATTGAAGCCTATACGTAGAAAATCCTGGACTCACTTTTCTCCTTTTGGTTTCAGTGTGGATTTTTATCATGCGAAGATTTGATTAAAAGTAATAAGAAGATTTGCTGTTTTTGAGTAAGCCCTCTTACTACTGTTATTTTACCCGCGTCAGAGCTAGTTTTACCTACTCTCCAAGTAGCGCCTGTAATTACTCCAAATCTATCAGTTTATACGTCAAAAGCCAAACTTAATTATACAAACACATACTAATGGGTTGTCCAATTTGTTAATGATTGATGTAGTGTATCAGAAACTAGTTCATTAAAGGGCTGCAGTCCTGTTAAGAATTTTGCTTTGCTTACTGTTCTAGCAGAATTTAGAGGAAAAAGTCGTTAATTTTTCTTTATCTGAATAGATAAACTACATCTTTTTGTGCAGGTCTTTAAGTTTTGAACCAATCTACGAACATAACAATAAAAGTATTTTTACAGCTGTCTCAATATAATTGACGATGCTACACGCAATATTCAACTTCCTTCAATCATTGATTTTTCTATCTTTCTCTTGTCGCAAACCTTGTCATGTATTAAAAAGCAATAGAATGACAAACTTTCTTGCTCCTTGTAGTATTTGCCAAAGGCGCGAATCACGATTCTGTTGTAACCGGTTTTGATCCAAAAACCCGAAAGCCATACGTATGAAAGTGAAAAAACCCAAGTATTTTGTCAAAGATTAAATGGAATTTCTCTTTAGTTTAATTTGCACAGCTGGCGATTCTCACAAAGCAACGCGTCAACTCGAAATGGAAAATCAGTTTTTGACGAGAACTTTCGTATCTGCTATATATCTTTGTTCATCTGACTGAACAAATTAAAATTTGTAGCTTTTCAGCGCTAGTATGTTAACGCGCTTGCTAAAAAGATGCGAATAACGTAGTAAGTTAAAAGCAATGCAACCCAATTTACATTATAGAAAACAACGGCTAGGCAAGGATGAATTTTGGCAAGGGTTAAATAGACCCAATCGAGGCAAGAATGAATTCTGCTGTGTGAACTGCCGATAGTATGTCGATTTAATTTGGGTTTTAAGACAGCGTCCGAACATTGTCCTTTTTCAAATCATTCTTGTCAAAATGAAATTAAGTCTTGCACTGGCATTCCTAGTCCTTGCCGAGCCTATTTTTCTGTAATGTAAATTGGTTAATTTAAAAAATAGTTGCTGCGATCAAGAAGATTGGGTTGAATGCGATCTTTTAGCGGTGTTGCAAGTTTTTGTTTCAATCTAACAAAAACGTTCTTTTCCGCTTCCCAGGGATGAACGAGTCTTCCGAAAGGAAACAAAGATAAAAAGAAAATTGAAACTCAATTATAAACTAGAGAAATCTCAAATCAGTCAATGCTGGTAAACAAAAACTGCACATTTTGACGTTTTTCTTTTTAACCGGAAAAAGTTATAATTAATTGTTATTTCCAATTTAAACTATTAACACGTGCAGGATGACGAGTAACCTTTATTCTCTCTGTTTCCTGTGAAAATTTCGTTAGCTCTATTTTTTATCACAAGTTCCTACTGAAGTGCCTAAGAAATGATTTATTTTTACCACAGTTGATAGACTTTGCTAAATGAGAAATCGCGGTGAAAAATTTGTGTCAAAATCTTGGATGGTTCTCGAGAAATTAACATATGATGTTTTTCAAGCGATATACAGGAAAATTTAAAAAAAAATCTGCAGCCAATCTATAACCTTTGAATGAATTTAAGCCAAACTTGTACCGATTGTAATCTACCTCGAGAAACATCACCAGCCTAAATTTAGTTTTGATTTATCCGAAGGTAGACTTTTTAATGCAAATTTTCCTGTAAACAAAGTGATGTCTCAATTGAAAACATTTAAAAATGTTAATTTCGAGAGATCCACAAAACATTTGACACAATTTTTTCACTGCTGTTCCTTGTTTGGCAAGATCCGATCCACTGAGGTAATACGATATTCCATTGCAGAAAGTTGTACTTGAACTTTGTGATTTTTGCGTCAGTTAAGTATTTTTAACCTAGCAAAATTAGTTAGTAACCGGAATCATTAACAACTAGAGGCTCTCAATCTTTGAATGAACAAAGTGTTTTTTTAAATTGTTTTTTTTTCCCTATTGAATAAAAATATTGCAACGCTAGTATTGGAAAACGAAATGCTGCTAATACTTCAATCTATATTGTTAAACTAAAGATAGAAATATTTCCATAAAAATGTTTTTAAGATAGAAATTTTTTTAATGTATATTATTGTATGAGTCCGACAGATCTTTTGTACCCGATGACGAAAATTGATAAAAAAATGAAAAGTAAAATCGTTCCAAATTCTACTCAATGAAAAGTATAGTCTCTAGTTAAGAGAAATTACCAGTAAAAACTAGTGAGACTGAAGGGATGAGCACCCTCATTTTGATACGAGCAAGTTAAAGAAAATAACATTTAGACTATTACAATAAGAAGTAGAGCAACAACCCAGGTTGGGAATCGAACCCAACAACAAGTTTGTGTACTTGCGTGACCATTTCACACTAGGTTTGGTGTTGCGTGACCATTTCACACTAGGTTTGGTGTTGCGTGACCACTTCACGCTAGGATAAAGCACGCCTTTTTTCGCCCAAAAATTATCTTTTCATCGCTTTAAGGACGAGAAAAACACGAAAGAAATAAAAATCACGTTTAAATTAGGTTTATTCTACCCTGTTGGTTTCAAAGGCAAAATTATTTTATGGCAATGTTAAATTACCGTAACAATCAGTTAAAATACTCGTGAATGGTACCCAGGAACTTTAAGTAACGATCCGAGTAAGTTAGGGAGGTCAAAGGCAATGGAATGCAGAAAGGTGCTAGTTGCGATATTATTAAACTGTTGATCTGATTGGCTTAACTTAAAAAATGAACAATATCTTCTTAAGTAAGCTGATGTTTTTCTTTTCAGTTCACTCAATAATTCATTCTAGTTAAAACATTTCTATTTCTAAACTTAAGAAAGATTCCACGCGGTTAACATGGAAATCAAAAGGTTTTTTTCGCTTTTATTTTGGAGTTTTACGATTGCCTTAATTATTGTAGCACAAAGTAAAAATTGCTTTAAAATAAAGTTTCACTACTTTTTACTTAAAAACTATGTTGTATACTGGTCGATGTAATCCGAGTATAAAAATTTAAGCATTCTGGTGTGGGAAATATTAAATGCCACAGAACAATTGATGGTTTCCCAGTTCTTACACGGATCTTTACTTAAGTAAGTTTATTGAGACTGTTCTTTGTCTTGGCTCTTGTCTGACCGGCTCAAGTATTAAAATTCGCAACAGGTCAAGAATCACAGAGCCACTCAAGTCCCTCTACCACGTCAAGGTGACAGTCTCGACAGAGGAGAAAAACTGTAGCCCTCAGGTATACACTACCAAGGACATCTAAATGAATGTAGGCCAAGCCAATACCCTCAGGTGTATACTACCCAGAAGGACATTCGTTTGACTGAAGGCCAAGCCAACACCCTCAGGTTCACACAATACGTACCTTTGGGGGAGTTCAAATCTCTGTAGGCCAAGCCAAGACCCTCGGGTGTACACTACCCAGAAGGACATTCAATTGACTATAGGCCAAACCAACACCCCCGAGTTTACACACTACCTAGAGGCATGCAGAGGGGCGTTGACGTTACTACAGGCCAAGCAAACACCCTCAGGTATGCAGCACCAAGAATGATATTCATTCATTTGACTGATACTTATTCATTTGACTGTAAAGTCATACCAGAAATAGTTGCCCAAAAGTAGTCGGAAAAAGGCTCGATCGAAATGAAGCTGAAAAAGAGACCGAGTTGTGCTTGTAAAGATACCCGAAATAATTTATGGCTCGTAAAGATTTTGGAAAAAAACGCTGGCTCTAAAAAACGAAGGAAAAATGCCTGTAAACATGCTGGCTCCAAAAGCAGCCGGAAAATGCTTACTGTTAAAGAGGTAAAAAAAATTGGTGGCTCTGAAAGTAGCCGAAAAAAAGGTGGCCCTTAAAAGATGCCAGAAAAATGGTGGCTCCGAAAGCAGCCGGAAAAAATGGCTCATAAAAAAGGCCAGAAAAAGTGTTCACTCCGAAAGTAGTCGAAAAAAATTGGATTGTAAAAGATGCCAGAGACAATGGCGGTTCCAAAAGTAGCCGAAAAAACGGTGGCTCCGAAAGTCGCCGGAAAAAAAGAGGCTTGATAAAGAGGCTAGAAAAAGTGATGGCTCCGAAAGTAGCCGAAAAAAAAAGGTGGCTCCGAAACTAGCCGGAAAAAAGAAGGCTTGTAAAAGAGGTTAGAAAAAATGGTGGCTCCGAAAGTAGCCGGAAAAAAGAGAGTTGTAAAAGATGCCAAAAAAAATTGTGGCTCGGAAAATAGCCGGAAAAAAGTGTCTTGTAAAAATGGCTAGAAAAAATGGTGGCTCCGAAAGTAGCCAAAAAAATAAAAAGCTTGTAAAAGACGCCAGAAAAAAAATGGTGCAACCGAAAGTAGCAAAAAAAATAGAGAATTATAAAGGGTGCCAGAAAAAATGGTGGCTCCGAAAGTAGCCAGGAAAAATAGAGTTGTAAAAGATGCCAGAAAAAATTTTGGCTCCGCTTGTAAAAGAGGCTAAAAAAAATGATGGCTCCGAAAGTAGCCGGAAAAAGAGGCTTGTAAATGGGCTAGAAAAAATGATGGCTCCGAAAGTAGCCGGAAAAAAGTGTCTTGTAAAAGAGGCTAGAAAAAATGATGGCTCCGAAAGATGCCAGAAAAAAATTTGGCTCCGAAAGTAGCCGGAAAAAAGTGTCTTGTAAAAGAGGCTAGAAAATTGATGGCTCCGAAAGATGCCAGAAAAAAATTTGGCTCCAAAAGTAGCCGGAAAAAAGTGTCTTGTAAAAGAGGCTAGAAAAAATGATGGCTCCGAAAGAAGCCGGAAAAAAGAGGCTTGTAAATGGGCTAGCAAAAATGGTGGCTCCGAAAGTAGCCAGAAAAAAGTGTCTTGTAAAAGAGGCTAGAAAAAATG
>JAOBAT010089116.1:0-17876 GCA_026413305.1 Hydrozoanthus tunicans
GACTGACAAACGATCATCCCTCCCCGACCCCCCCCCCCCCAAACAATTTAAACTAAGTTAATAACACTGAGCGTTAATTATAAGAGTAATGTATGATGAATATAATAACCGAGTCAAGATAGAAGACAAATCCTAGTTGCCACAGATTAACCATTAATCATATGATCTCATTACAAATAACACCAGGGAGTTCTGACAGTTCATTTATACAAATGTTTCACTAATTTTCTAGTAACGTTTTTTTACACAAGACTATCAGAGGGTGTTACAAGATGTAATACAAATTATGACAAGATGTGTTACAAAGTGCTACAGCTTAGGGTATTACAAAGTTTGACAGGTATTACAAAGCGTGACAGAATTATTACAAAGTGTGACAGGTATTACAAAGTGTGACAGAATTATTAAAAAGTGTGACAGGTATTACAAAGCGTGTCAGTACTTTCAGTCTTGTGAATGCAGATGCACAAGGATACTTTAAAAACTTACGTACGTGTCTCTTCCAATAAAGGAGATTCAAGTTAAAACTGTAGCTTCGTTTATACTGTAACGTGGTGCACACTACTCCTAGAATTTTAAAATCAGTTTTTTCAAGGGCCCTGGAAAACTCCTGAAAAAAGTCTTAAATTTCCCCATATTTCCGGTTTTTTTTTCGCAGGGTTCACGATTAATGAGAAATGAACTTCCCTGACTTCTTCATGACCAAATGCCAACTGCGACGTGCGTGTTTCAGCGACGTTTCCACTGTACGTTTTATTCACCAAAAACCAGTTCCAGGGGGGAAAAAAGAGCCAAAATTTCATGACCCTTCCTTGACCTTGGCCTTTTTCCCCAAACCCAGACCTTTCCACGCTGGAATTAAATGCATTTTCAAATTTCATGACTTTTCATGATCGCGTGAACCCTGATTCAGTTTTATAAAACGGAACTATAGCCAATCGGAGCGTGCCTTGTTAGAGTTCATTTTCCGAAGCTTACAATGTATTCGAAAAAAGTAGGACGCTTGAGTGGTTACAACTTTCAGTTTGACAGTTTGTATAATAGTTAAGACTAGCCTACATAGCAAACGTTTCCAATGTGTTTTGGTGGTATTTCCTTTTTTAAAAGGAAAAAAGCCGTGCTAAGAGCAAAAAAAAAAAAAAACGAAACTTTTGTGCTGCCAGAAATGAAAATCTCGCCAAATCAACGAAAACGCTTTCTAAAGTGTAGGCTTAGCCTGTCAGGTTGCGCATAAAAATTGTTATTAAAGGGCACGTTTTTTTTAACGAAAAACGAGCAAAAACATCTAATACGCAATACTCAACTGAGTTCTTAAACATAATTTATTTGCTATAATAATTTATTAGGTATAAAAAGTAAAGTACCATGTCTTAAAAACAAGATATTCCAGGTCTTTACTTCACCTTAAAACTTTGTTTACGGTGTTTGCGTGAAACGATTCATAGGTGTCCCAGGCTTCAACTTAGTCGAGAACATCTCTTTTTTTATTTCGTTTAAAATGACGCCACTATAAAACCTTCATGCACAACCTTAATGCATAAATTGTCGGTATTTTAAAGCTAACATTTTGCATTAAAAGCTATTACATATACATATATACTTTATGTTGGCTTAAAAGTTCTTAACTTCAGAGCTATGAATACATATGCTGAAAACAAAACACGTAAAACCACGTGACACATAACCATGTACAAAGAGCGGAGTGCATCGAGGATAGAAAAATAGGCGTTGAGTCGAACAATCTATTGGAATTGTACCTGTATCTAAGAAAGGTTTCTCTTGAGAAAAGCTTTTACCATCCCATCGTGTCGAATTATTAGATTTACAAAGTGACTAATTTTGAATTTAATGATACCTTAAACACACTGGTCAGCGGTGTTTACTCTATATATTTTTAAAAGCTAAAAGCTTCTACTCCAACACAACAAGACTTCGCAATAAAAAAAACTTCTGACTTATTAAAACTTCAAAACTTACTTCCAATAAAACCTTGAAAGAAATGTTAAAAAATTTCATTTGTTAAAAAAAGTTTTAAGACGAAACAAGATCCAAGCCATAAATGTTTAAAAGTAGAACGCTATTTACAAAAGACCTCAAAACAGACTTTGATTCTTTAAACATCTTGGAGTTTAGTCTTGGAAACTAGTTTGTATCTGCATGAAAACACGAGAAGAAAAACAAAAGAATAAACTATTATCGCTATTTAGTACCCTGTGTACATTCGTTCAAATCCCCCCCCTGCGGTGAAAATGCCAACGCAATTCCCCACAATTCTGAACACAAAACTCTCAAACGTCTATAATACACAATAACCCTTTCAGTCCCAGTTGTATTGGTAAATTCTCTCAACTTTAGCCACACCTTTCCTGGAACAAGTTTGGGAGAATTTTACTTTTCATCTTCAGTTGTACGCTTTGTGTGATCAATCCTCGTCTTCTCATTACTAAATTTGATAATTTCTACGTCTCATGTAAGAAAGTTAGATGTTGATAACTGACTGGGACTGAAAGGGTAAACTGACAACGATATCTTGCGTAAAAAAATAATTTCAAGGCCATTTGCATCACTTTACGCGTAGTGTCTGTGTTAGAAGTTTGATGTTATGGAATTTGGTTAGTTCACCATCTTTTACGCTTGGTGGTTCATGGATTTAACCTTTCTAGCGACAAGACCGGGAAGCCTGGGAACTAATATTCTAGCTACCGACAAGACCGAGAGGTCTGGGAGCTAATAGGCAAAGGGCTGACTGTTCTGAATAGCGGGTGCTTGAGAAGTTCAGAGGCGGCTGGCCTGTCTTCTGCCTTTGATTCAAAGCATCTTTTAATCAAGTCTCTAATGGCCGGGTTTAAATGTTGTGGAATGTCTGGAGGGGACGTTGCACAGGCGATCTGAAAGAAGCATAACAAAGAGCAATATTAACAAATGGAGTTACGTGCTTCTTGATTACTCACGAACTGAATGGAAAAAAGGGTTCTGAACTACTTCTTGTCGAATGAATTGTGGAATGAAATACAAAATCATTCGATTGCTCCTCGTGGAATGGAAAGCAGAATGATAGGAATGAAATACAAGATGTTTGGAACTCTCATGGTGGAATGGAATACAAAATCACGTTTCAGAACGATCGCGGAGGAATGGAATACTTGATGATTGAATAACTTGTGATCGAATGGTATACAAGAAAGTTGGAATACTCATGGTGGGATGTTAAACAGAATTACTTGAATGCTCGTGATTAGATGGAAATCAAGATGGTTGGAATGCTCGTGGTGGAACGGAATACAAAATCACGGTTCAGAATGATCATGGGGGAATGAAGCTCATGACGATTGAAACACTTATGATCCATGGAATGGGGTGAAGAAAGGTTCGAATGCTCATAGTAGAAAGGGGAAAAACCAACTAGAATGATCGCTTGGGGTTGGGATACATGATGACTGAATTACTAATGATGGATTGAATGCAAGAAGGTTTGAATAATCATGGTGGCAAGGGGAACGACTGGATTGCTCACGATGGGATGGAAATCAAGAAGATTGGAATGCTTATAGTGGAATGGAGTACAAAATCAATGGAACGATAACGGGGTAATGGAATACATGACGATTGAAATACTTATATGGAATGGAATGCAAAAAGCTTCGAACACTTAATACTTATGGTGGAAAGGGGAACAATTAGATTGGATTGCTCATGATGGCATGGAAATCAAAGGTTGGAATGTTAATAGTGAAAAGGTATACAAGATCACTGCAATTGGTCATTGGGAATGGTAATACTGTATGGTTTAAACGTGCCCATGATGATATGAAGTAAGATATCTACAATGATAAATACATCAATTTAATGTACATACCTTGAAAATCAAGGCGAGATGATTAGAGTGTTCATGGGCATTCCATGGTGGTCTACCGGTAGACATCTCTACGATTACTGAACCGATGCTCCAGATGTCACAGCTCCTCCCGTAACTCTCTCCCCGCAGAACCTCAGGGGCCATGAAGGCAATGGTCCCAAGTAGCTGGCCTTGGAACTCTCCAGCACCCGTGATTTGGGAAGCGAGCCGTGCTGCAGCTCCAAAATCGGCAATTCTGATGTTTTGCCCCGTCGAATCCACCAAAATGTTTGCACCTAGAACAAAATGAGAAAACAATTAATATTTCTAAAGACTTTCATTCTGTCATGCAGTGATTTCAATGGCAGTGTGCACCACTTAAACTCCAAAGTCTGCGAGGAAACTCGTTCAGACCACTTCTGTAGTGGGTCCTCAAAAAAAAATCCTTGCTTAGCTTGTTCCAACCGACCAAGAATTTGTAAACACGAACCAAGTTTTGCCTGCAGCTAAGATACGAGGCAGTAAAACTCCATCCGCCTTTATGAGACACTTAGATAAAGAAAATTACCTCAGATGAAGTTTAAACAACTCCAACAGTTACAAAAGGTGAAAATATAAGAAATATAAAAGCGTCACCAAACATACAGGGTTCACACTGAAATTGAGGAATGAAAGTCCAGTGAACCAAATGTCATTTTCCACTCAAACTCTAAACACCAATTACATCTTCTGAACACCAACTGACAGTGTAACGTTTTTGAATTTAGAGTAAAACATTTAAGTTTGTTAATTTGAGACAAATACAGAGAATTCGTTTTCCCGATCAAAATCAAAACCAATAACAAATTTCATGACTTTTCATGACCTTGACCATTTTCCAACAATTCCATGATTTTTCCAGGCCTGGAAATGGCGTTTTCAAATTCTATGACTTTTCATGACCGCGTGAACCCTGATATTAGAAAACATCCTTGATTACTTCATACACCACAACAATCCATTCGTCAAACTTTACCAAATATACCCGTCCATTCCGGGCAGACTTAGCTACTTCCTTACCATTTTATACCAAATGATAACAACCTATGTTTCTAAATCTTTATAAAAAGGAAACCCACAGTTTTAAGTTCTATGTTAAATGATCACATTACCTTTAATGTCACGATGAATGATTCCATTTTGGTGCAGGAAGTCAACACCCTGCAGAATCTGCATCGAGTATCTCACCAGGACAGACTCCTCGAACGGTCCATATTTCGATATTAACATCGCTACTGATCCGCCTGCCAAGAAAGTAATAGCAAAATTACACCTAAAATTTGTTGTATTTCAAACATAACAGAAAACCCGAAGAGAGGACCTGAACATTTCAAGGACCATGGAGCAGATCGGTGGTTTTTTCAGAGATAACGAACTTTTAATGACCTTTATCAAGATCTATAAATATCATGTTCCTTAGACGAGCCCACCTTTGTTTTTCTACTATTTTGCTGTTTACTTTGTTTTTGAGCTCAGCGAACATTATCACGACTAAAAACTTACGCTTAAGCATGAGCGTCCTAATTTGATTTGCAAGTGGACAACAGCAGCTCAAAATATCGCGTAAACCTGACCCCAAAAATAATACTAGACGAAAAAGCGGAGAGGAGGTTTCGATTACTCTCTTACATTCTATTTACATACTAAAGGGTAGCCCGGTTACTCTAGTAAGGCGCGAGTGTTTGATGCGGGAGGTCCGGGTTCGATTCCCGGTGCTGGACCTTCACCCAGGGTTTTAAAATAACTGAGGAGAAGGTGCTGCCTTTGCCCTAACATCTGCAAACGGTTAGACCTTCACGTATTCTCGGATAAGGACGTTAAACCGTAGGTCCAGTCTCTTGATCTCCTATCGGGGGACTTAAATGAACCCACAACACTTGCGAAAAAGAGTGGGGTGATCCCGGTGCTGGATCTGTCTCTTCTACTAAATGAGGGCAACTCTTTTGAATATAGTTGTGAGCCGTGTATAGCGGACTATCTAGGTCCCTCAATACCAGAGTAAACTGTAAATCATTGTTAAGCGCCTTTGTGCATCTACCTATAAAAAGGGTGCTATACGAATGCTAAACATTATTATTATAATTATTATTATTATCATCATTAAGTGACGTCATAGCGGTGTTTATTTTTAACGCGCTCTACCTGGCATCCACTCAAGGAAGATGTTGAAATGTGCTCTGTGTTTGGTAGCTCCCAAGCACTTGATAAGATGGCGATGTTGGAGCTTCGCCATCAAGTTAATCTCCTCAAGAATTGTCTGGGTAACTTTTTCTTGCTCTTCTAAGCTGTTACGACAAAATGACATCTGAAAAAGAGCCAAATGTAAAAACTATGAGAAACTGTTCCGCGTTCCTTGATAGAACCATTGTATTGAATCAATTTGTTTTATCAATGTCCGAAATTACTGCCATTTCCACAGAATCCACAGTTGCTGCTAATGGTCTATCCTGCTTGACATGAAAATGAAGTTGAAACCACTGCCTAGAGAAGTACTTAAGCAGGGTGAAGTTTCCGACACGAAACAGTCATAGCAGTGTATATTCGTAGCCTTTTTTGCATTGTATATCCATTCCCTGCTAATTTTCAAGAATCTATGACGAAATAATCATGGAAAACTCATACTTCTTACTTCCAATGTCAATGTTAATTGTTAAACACTGGAGTTATCTCTGTTTTATTTTTGCACCAACTGACTGTTGTGAAAAAAACTCGATGTTTCCGAGGAAGATTGCTTATCCATGGCCTAAACCCTAGTTTGCAATTTTACAATACCAAAGTAAGTTCAATTATTTTACAATAAGCAAATGCATCAATGGTTTTCTCTTTTCCATGTAGTTTCAGCAAGAATAAAGGTGAACCACTCTAAATAATGATACAGATGTACCTGTTTGACCGCCATGAGCGTGCCAGACTGGACGTCTCTTGCAGCATAACACGAGGAGAAGGCACCAGTTCCAAGCAGATCTCCTTTCTTCCAATGAATATCCTCCAGGTAAAGATGTTTCTGACTGATGGCTTTCTCTAGGGACTAAAGAAACAGAGAAACCGCTACATTAACAAACTGATTCATACTTACAAACAGGTAGATCGTCTTAGCAGGAAACTGGCTTAAGAAAGTTAATAAGCCTTAGTGAAATGTACCAAGAATTTTTCATATAAACTAAACTAACAAAATGTTGCAGTCAAGAAAGCTTTTTTTAATGTAGTTTAAGTTTGCAAAAACGTTTCTTAACACAGGTATTAAGATCAAGAAAGGACGGACAATTGGATTCACAGCCCTCTTAGAGGTTTGTCTACCGCGACCTATGGTCTATCGCCTTCACCTCAGTTATTTTAACATGGCAGATCCGGCACCGGGATTGAGCCCAGGCCTCCCGCGTGACAGACTGTCACATTACCAACTGGGCTGGGCTAGCAAGACAGCAAATTTAATAATCCATCAACATACCTCTGGTTGTGTAAAGACAATAACCATCTCATCCTCATCGGGAGTTGGTGTTAAACTTGGAATTCTCTGCGGGGACGTAAGCAATGAGGATAACTCCAAAGCCTTGGCCAACGCCTCTGCCTCTTCTTGTTCTATAACTTCAAAACATTTTTTACCTACTGGCATTTTGATTGGGGGCAGTCGCGGGGAATCACGTGTAGTCTCAGGTTCGAACTTAGCCCAATCTAAAACTAAATGTAACTCTCGTGTAGGTGACGATGGAGGAGTGACAGGTAAAGCTAAATTCCGTGGCTGTTCAAAAGACTCGACAATGGCTTGTAAGTTCTGCAACTCAGCATCCGCAAAACTGTCGTTCTCATCCCCCGAATGAGCACCAGAAGTGGAAGGATTGTGCAGAAGTAGTACAGAGTATGCTGAACCATTTGACGTTGAATCATAGTGCTCTTGTGATTGGTGCGAGCGTCCATCTTCACTCCCTTCTTCGTTCCTTTGAGAAATTGATGATAACTGTCTCTGGAGAATCCCCCTTTGTGCAGGTTTTAACTTTGCGACCACTTTCTTCACATGGACGAATGCCGAAGGGGATTTTGCTGACAAACCAGTACAACAGATCAAAATTGTAACCGCAACTTTTGTAACCTTAGAATGTGAACAGTTTGCAGCAAGCATTGAAAATCTCAGCACGGCCATTAATCTCATCAGATTGTCTTCATACATCTCAGTCAGATCGAAACTACCCCATGCCCCTCCTTCATGGGTAAGCAAACCCTCAGTGTCCATGTTTCTATTTGGGCAGTCAGTCATTAGTTCAAACTCACTGTAATACTCATCAAGGAGTTTCTTCAGGAAATACAATCTACCGAGCCACCATGGCCATGCACTGTACTCTGGGGGAGACACCAAAATATTCGACAACATAAAATTGAGTCCACCTAGCGAGTGATTTTCAGGATTTTCCAACATTTTCCCAGCTGCCAAGTCTCCCGATTGGTCTTTGCACATCTCCAGCAAAACTTTAATAGCCAATGCACTGATCCGCCTGAAATTGAAAACAAGGTTTTTGATTGAGTACCCCATTGAAAGGCAAATGGTTTTACCAATCCTACAAAAAACAGTTACTTATCAGCCCTTGAATTTAAGTGTTTTGCTTGTTTGTATTCAGGTAAATAATTGTACTTTCATATAACGTAAAAGGAAGCATAAAAGAGAAACACCTCTATTGCGCTTTGTAGGCAGCACTCAGTCTACATGTACAAGTTTGTCCTAAAGTAAGTGGTTTGCTCCGTGTATCTGATGACCTGCAAGGAAATCTCTATAGTCTTCACTACCCTTAGGTAATGAAATACTCAACAGATTTTATAACCCATTAAACCGTAGGCCATTGGAGTTGAGAATTATTATGAACTCTGAGGACCTGTGGTTTAACATTCTAATCCAAGAAGGGCTTTTGCCGCACCTGTTAAAGCAAAGATAGCATCTTTCTTCGATTATTTTAAGACCCTGAAAACAGGTCTGGCTCTGGGAATCGAACTCAGGCCTCCCGCACAACAGACTGGCACCTTAACAACTGGGCTAACCAGGTGACTAGAAAGAACGTCTGGGTCTCTACTAGTGAAGTCATTTTCAGAGTGATAAAGTACATGAAGGACACACAAATGAGTATGTTATCTCCGGTTCACACCTGTTGGAATCGGCACATTTTGCAAGTATAGCCTCAATCACAGGAAACAAGGTCTTTTGCAGCCAAATCCTCTCCTCCCTTGTGCAACAAGAGGTGTAGGCAAGCATGACTCTAAACGTTCGCTGGGAGAGACGAAATCGAATTACAATCACACTAGCAGCAATATTTCAACAACCAAAATGTAACAACTCTTAAAAGATGCTTTCTGTTAACAATATTTAAATTCAAGAAACGTTTACATGGATAGCCCAAATGTCTAGTTGAATTATGTCTTTTAAAAGCGTTAAAGCCCCTGTAGTTTGGCATAAGAGAAATGCTTTTAATTAATGACAAAATAAAAAAAAAATTACAGAAATTCGTCCTTTTCCTAAAATAATTTATTTCCTAATCTAGAAACAAGATCCGAGTTCAAAGATTTTGTTAAGTTTTCTAAATTTTTACCAATTCAATCTGTAAGAATGAAAAGGTTTTGATTAATTTCAACTGACAGCTGTACTTTAATTCAGTCTAGTAGAAAAACTCTAGATATTTCTAAAAACTCTTAAATGGTTTCAATATGATTGGTAATATTACAATTAGTTTGTCCTCAAATTTTCATAATTATCATTATATGCCTTTATATTTTTCATTATCAGAACCACCATCATGATCATCATCTGCAGCAGCATAAATAACATCATTTTTAGAAACCTACCAGGGCAGCAACATATACTTTGTAGACAGGGTCGCCACACATCATCTCCAGAAGGGAACAGCATGCTTCCACAGCTCCTCGGGAGTCGTTGGTATCGGCTGTTTCATGTAACTTAGCTATAATGTCTTTGCTTAGTCTCCGCAAGGCCGTCTCACGGATGATCCAGTCACGGGAGAACACGCAAGAGACAAGGTCATCACCAAAAGCCTAAAGTTCAAAACAGTATTAGTTTAACAGAATATCCTCGTATCAAATGGGAATTTTTAGGTCCAGGAGTTTGGAAGGCAGATTTATAAACACCAATAGACCTATTTGACTGGTCAGTAAATACGTAAATAACTGAATGATACTGAGTCAATTTAATGCAAACCCAGTCTCATCTCTCAATCTGACTCAAAGTTATTTTTTTACCGAACACCATTTTCCTTTCTCCAGCTAAACAATAGACAAAAAAATTCTGTAATTCTTCTGTACTTGCATTTAAGTTGACCCATTAGTGTCATTCAAGATACTTTCTTAATTACAAAATAAATATTAATTTAAACTTGGCCATGCCTTCAGTTAGATAGCTGAACCATTGCTTGACTTAGTATATAAAGTTTCGCTTAAAATTTTGTTAAAAAAAATTGTCTCAGTTTTCCCTAATTCAACATTCAAACACCCTCCTAATCCAAACCAAAAGTAACAACCTTATGTTCTGAGTATTTTCTAACAAAACGTATCCGTGCAGACCCTCACCTCAACCCAAGGCCTTGCGAGTTCCACCTGCTCAGGTGGAATAGGATCTGAGTGTGGTAATGTTATTTCACCCTGCTCTAGAGGTGTTGGAACATTGGGTGAGGTTGTTCTTGTGCCGCGAGTTGGAGATTTGTCAGAAACCCAAACTTTGCGACACAGTGGGCAGATAAGAGGCTCCTTTTGTCTTTTGCACTCTCCAGCCCCTGTGCAAGAAAATTCATCATAAAATTAAACATACTGAAATTTTAGTTTATATGATCTCTTTCACTGAATTGGAGCTGGCCATGAAACAAAACAAGTCTTACAATCTAATATAGCGGGGCTGTAGCAGGGGGAGGGGTCAGAGGGGGCCCAAAATTTAAGAAAAATATAAGAGAATGCATGCAAGAGAAAGGGTGTGGTCCCCCCCAAAAAAAACATTTCTTGTGATTTCTAACTGTGCCCCCCTCCCAATGAACAAGAGCTATGGTCCTGAATAATAAGGTATGTACAAACTCCTTATAAAAATAACAAAGGGACAACCATCTTTATCCCTTTCAGCTTAACTCAGTTTATCAACATCTAACTTCTTCTTAAAAACATATACAAAACAAGTGATTCTGTAATGACAAAATGGATATTGATCAAACAAGGGGAACCACTGAAGTTCTCCTAAGCTGGTCATGGTAACACTTATCCTTATAAAAACAGTTTCACATGAACTTAATATTAAGATCTATTTTTCAAACCACTGCTTCAAAACCTACAAAGTGACCATTCATTTCCTTTGTCTTTACGAGTAGATTCTGAAATGTCCATTGCTATAACAAACTCTGAAGTTTGTAACTTTGTTGAAAATTGTTCACTTTAATTCTTAAAAAATTTGCAGGATAAGTGTTGGAATGATGGGTCCTATGGAGATGGAGATCTAGAGATTACCAACACAATATTAATTTCATTGAGTTTAGGACTGAAAGGGTTAAAAAAGGTTCTCACTAAAATTTAAATATAATGTAATTTAATGTAACTTAAATGTACATTTAAAACTCAATATATACCTTTTCTCTTCTAAAGGCTTCCCATCCCTCTCCCCATCCCAATGGCCAGAAACTTCCCACAACTTGAACAGTTAATATAATATAAATTACAAAAGTATACAACATGATAAAAAACCACCTGTCAGAATACAAACTGTTAACAACAAATCTGAAACACTAGAAGGATTTCAAATACTTAATAAATTTCTTCAGTTTTGATGAACTCTATCTATGGCCCAGTGCAGTTACTTACAAACTTCCATGCAGTGTTGATGCAGTCGATTGTTACATCCACCTTTACATATAGTTAAACTTTCACCCTCAGCCATCTCTAGCAGACATATTGGGCAGACCTCCTCTTCTTCCTTGGAACTGCTTGTGGTAGATCCTGATGAGGATGGAGACATATTTGGTGATGGAGGTGCAGTCAAGCGTGAAGACTTGAAGCGGTTTCCTTTTTGTGTTGTTGAAATCTCTGAGATTCTTGATTTGATTCTTGCATGAAACTTTGAAAACAAGCCTTCAACCTTATGAAAACAAAGGTAAAATGCTTTTTAATTTTTTTGACTGAAAATATTCAACATGTCAAAAACCCATATTATTTAATTAATAACTAAAATAAAGTTATGAATAGGACACTAACTTATAATGAAGGTTAGTACACTATAATATAAATATATAGTCATAGTCTAACAATATGTTTTACAAGGTACAAACCTCAAAGTTTTTCAAAGTCTGGCTCCAGAGAATGGGGTCATTTTCTTTGACCTTGAAAACTCTCAGCATGACAAACAGAAGATGTAGACAGAAAGGCCGACCACAGCTACATGTCTGAAATTAACCAATGAAAGTAGTTGTAAAAAATAATCAATATTAACATCGAGTAATATACTGCTGAAACAAACTGGAGTGAATTGAACAAAAACTTATAATATATAAATTATAACTACAGTAACTGTAATTACAAAATAATAACTTTAGATAAAAAAGTATAGATGGAAGTGTTACCAAAGTTATGAATTAATTATAAGAAAATAATAGCAATAGAAAAAAAAACATCAAAAAGAATACTTCTGAAAATATTGTCGACCAACTGAAGGTTATCTCCTAATTTACAACTGCATGAAATTTTTCATCAACAAATTTTTTCAACACCTAACTTTTTATTTCAAAACTTTCTCACAGAATGATGAAAACTTAAGAATTATTAAAATCAAATAAATATCAAACCTGGTTTCCAATCATCACTCTAAACTTGTGGTCAGGTGAATCCCCACCAATAAGAAAAGAGTTTGGTCCTGTTTGCTGTAAAAGGTATAGTCGAGCTTTCAAGGCCTTCTCCACTTTACGACTTAAGTCCTGTGCCACATCAAGTTGAGGTGAAGAGCTTCTGGCAACTGTATTTGGTGATGGTGATCTGCGACGGGTTGGAGGTGATGGCGGCTTATGGGGTACCTTGAAGAGTTTGATACTAACTGTCAGTAACTATTAATGGATTAATTAAAACAATCAACTTGTTTCTATTTAAGTGATCAAAAATTTTATTTTCTTAAATCTAGAAGTACAAGTCATATTTTAAAATGAACACTTGCAAACATTTTTTGGTTTGAACAAAACAAGAGGGTCCTAAAAATATAAATACAATATAATATACATGACTGTACAAAATAGCATATCCTTATTGTATATTAACAACAAAAATCTACTAGTTAACATTTACACAATTTCTTACGCTTGCTGAAGCTGGAGGCGCAGATGAAGCTCGAAAACATGATGAACCAGGAGATGGAGGCCTCGCAACCTTGAAACATAAAATTAATTTAAAACATAGCAATTATTACAGTGAAATATTTTTTGGCTTGATACTGTCTTGGTTTTACTGTTTCAAATTAATGACTGTGTGTTTTATTACATAATAAATCAGGTAAATCGATGATCCAACAAATATGTGTCATCACTAATTTTTTTGTCAGTCATCAAAACCCCAGTATAAAGAATTTTTTTTTGGTTTTTTTGGTGACTTTGTTACATCAGGGTGTCATTTATTACAAATTCCTGTTATAACAAAGCAAAATGTGCTGCCCCTTGGCATTTTGTTTTATTGAGGTAATAAGTGAAAAGGATCACATAATATATTAAATAGAAGTAATCCAATTGAAATTTAAAAAAAAATAACCAAGATTTATTGAGCATTGCATTGTGACAACCTATAGAGATGGTTGCAAGGGAGATACTGCTGCTTCAAAATATAGCACAGTAATTGTGATTTAAATTAGTTTTGTATTTTTGACAAAATTAAGTTTGATCATCCTCCACAAAGTATCTAAAGTAAAATAACTATAAAATTCTCCAAACCAGAATGTTTTGCTTACTAAGCAATGGAGAATAATTCCCAAATGGGATAATGTGGAAACATACCAAACAAAAACTAGAAGGGTTCAACACATACGATATGACACAGTTCATCTATGATGTGGAATCAAGGTGTGTGATGTGGAATCAAGGCGTATGATGTGGAATCAAGGTGTGAAAGGGTCTACAGATTAGCGAATTCGGCCAAAAGTCTCACTCTGCTTTCAAAAATAAGTTCAGCAGATCTGCAGACTCAATAAATTTGATGAATTCAGATTTTGGCAAAAAAGTTGTCAGTGCGAGTTATGGATTCAAAGCATAATTCTTATTACTAGCTGATTAAGTGCAGGATCAACAGATTTGGCACTGAAACTGCACAGATCAGTGGATCCTGTAGCCCATTTCATCCCCCTCTTATATCATAATACCGATAGGAGAAAAAGTCCATTTCACTGTTTCCCAAAGGTAAAAAAGCATCAACATGAATCTTAGACAAAGGTTGTCCTTGCAAAATTAGAGAAATGGAAATGATTATCATAAAAAAGAAACTTATTTTAAAACATGTCTACTATTTTTACTTCTTTAACTGTTCCAGGCCAGGACAACCTTTGCCTTGATTTCATGTAAAAGCTTGGTTACCTTTCAGAAACAGTGAAATCATTTCACTGTTTCTGAAAGGTAACCAAGAAACCAAGAAATAGTTTAATTATAGTTTAATAATCCTTGGGGCCTTTAACCCTCTTTTCATCTACAGTCCATTTGAAATGGACTATTAAGGTGACACACAATCGCCCCATATATATGTGTACTGTAGATGAAAAGAGGGTTAAAGGCCCCAAGGATTAGATAACTAAATTTTGCTAATGCCAACACAACCTACAAAGGAATATTTTCGATCTGCGAAATCCTTGAAAACTTTGGTGACAGCTTCATGAAGATAATTGTACAAGTGCAAACGGGGCCTTAGCTACTATTTCAAAAAAGGTGTCTCTTGCACACCCAAGCAGATAAGACTTGTTAATAGTTGAAAAGTTAAGTCATTTAGATTGTTATGAATTCCTGCTAACAAAGTGGCAGACTGACACAACAAGAGTGGAAAATGTTGAAACTAATTATCATACAACCCTGAATTAAGCTGTATAGAGTGGATTTTTTTCTCAATAATAATAATAATAATAATAATAATAATAATAATTTTTCAAAGCTTCTTTTTTCAGTAAACATATATCACATTTCCCTAATCGAAAATTTTATTTTGGATGAATATTTACGGCGCAGGGGAAATTGACGACTTGGCGTTTTAGGTTTTTTTAATTTAAATACGGGTATGCAAGTACAAGTGCTTCCAAATCCGATCATAGTCGCGAAACATATGAATAACCGTTATATTTTGCTGATATAAAAGCTATCACAACTTGTAATTAAATATTGCTTATTAAAAGCTGGTATCTTAACACTTCACTTATAATATAAAATGGTAGTATTCTGCAATGGAAAGTTCTGGAAAATTGATTTTCAATCAAAAATTAACTATTATTCTCGAACGGGAAGACACGAAAAGCCCTGATCTGTATCATTTTAATTTCTTTACATTGGACACTTTTAAAATCAAGATCAAATGGTTAATACAGGAAGTATAGTTAAAAGGGTTTTGAAAAACCATACTTAATATCTAGCTTTTGTTTTCTTGTATATAAATAATTTACTGAGCCAATTCTAAAACACGAACCCGTCAAGTTTTGCTTTAAACAGCGAGGCACGAATTCTTGATTGAGTGGTATTGAGAGAGAACAGTTTACAGACAATGATTTTATTTTGGTTCCCATTAATGATGTTAGTGTGCAGTATTAAAGATATTGGAGGCAAATGTATTCATAAACAATTTTAGTTACGTGCAAAAAAAGCAAATGATTCACGCATTTCACGTAGGCGTTTTTCATCGTTTGTTTCAGCGCCGAACTCTCGTATTTTGAGTTGATTTAAAAGAAAATAAAAACACGAACAACGTTTAAAACGTTATAGAAACAATACAGGTTACCGATACACAAACGCTATAACCTGGCGACAAAAAGGAAAGAATATAAACGGAAGTGTGTAGAAGATCGCACGATATATATTTACCACTGGTTGTGTCTTTCTCCTGGGATGGTTTTCCCTGTCTTTTCGCCATGCCGGTTTGTTTGTTAATCTTTCCCGCAACAATGCTTGCTCTTCGAGAATCGGCCTAGAATTACAGAGAAATGGAAGTGACTACAGGTACTACAGTTTTTACAGCGAAAACATCGATAAGAGCAATACAAATTGAACCCGCTCAAGCTCGAAGGCGATGAATCAAGCTGATTCCAACAATCCCCGAATCTACAACACTAACTTTGTGGATTCTGATATTTTAACTGCAGCGGGCTTTTTATCGTCCTCAGCCTTTGCAGGGTCTTTAGTCTGTTTTCCACCTTTTTTCCACTGCGGTAGAATCAAATCAGTCGGGCTCTGAGAGGCCATCTTGCCTCAAAGTTATAAATATACCGATCTTTTTACGCGAGTTCGATATCTTGTCGTTGGAATCCAATATTTTGAAGTCCATGCGGCCTTGGCTGGGCAAAGGATAACATTACGTCATTTTTAACCAATCAAATGTTAAAAGTCATCATATGTTTTTAAGCTCCACCTACTTTTTGCCTTATATGGCACAAAAATGGCGGGTAAAACCCAGTTGAATGCAGCAAGCGCGGTCGCCATGGCGTGTTCGTTGGAAAACAATTGTCGGAGTAGTAATCGAGAATTGTTGTGGTTTTTGCTCCGGCTGGAAGCCTTAAATTACTTTCAGCTGCAACGATTATTGACTCAAGAGTGAAATACTTTTATTGTTTCCCAATGTCAAGACGACCAAGGAAATCATATTACAAAATGTCTCAAGAACGTACGGAATATAGGGTCCGGCATCAAAATTACTTCGTGTAATTAACACAGCTAAGATAAAAATGGCAACGCGTTGCATAAATTCGTTGAATGATCTGGACAAAATCTCAAACCGCATCTACAAAAAACATTCTCATGTAAGTAAACAAAACAATTTTAGCCAATTTTCAATAATTAACTGGTGTAAAATTCTTTAACAATTTTATGTTTTGATTTGTATTGTATTGTTGTAAATTGCTATCAAGTTAAGACTAAGTAGTTTGTAAAAGAGTAACAAAGTTGAAAAATGTTTTTGCTCTTGTTAGAGCCGCCTTCGCGCTGGGATTGAGGCAAAGCTGAAATCATCACGAGAGAAGACCGAGGCTTGTTTGAAAGAAATCGAGAATGAAAAGCCGCCTTTGACTTCAACCAACTTGGGGTTTGTATAAATAGTAAAACCCATTGGGCTTTATTTGTTTATCTGCATTGCGTTGTCGGTATGTAGGGGGCGTATTCATCATTTGTGGGATCAAAGATCAAGGTTAGTTTTTAAAAGACCCACTACCAATGTGTCAGGTCTTGCCCTGGTTTTTTATTGAAGAAACTCTGTCCAGATTCCTTTGAAAGTTCTAGTCAGGACCTTAGATCCTACCGCGCATGCATTATAAATTTAGTCAACATTTTAAAACCAAAAGTAATGAAACTAGAATTTACTCGGGGGGTTTGGGGGGGGAGGTGTAGTGAGGGATGACTGTCGAAAAAGTCCCCGAAAACCACTAAAAATACCAAGGGATAAAAACTTCCCACTCTGAGAAATACCTCTTGGTTTTAAAATTACCCTAAAAAATACCAGTTAATGAAAGCTAAAATTTTTCCCCGAATAGCTAGCAGGTCTGCACTGACTCCCCTCCAGTTGTGCTGAAAGTGATATGTAATAAAAAAAAGTTCATATGTATAATAGGATGTTTGCCAATAGCACTTTTGTCTTAACTTTTCTTTAGTATTCACGTTTGCTATAACAGGGGACTGCAGGCAGTCAAATAGCTTGGCATTTTTCAACCCTAAAAAACACCAGGCTCTTGGTTTAACACAGAATTCCTTTAGCAACTCCTAAAAATACTAAACTGATTATTTTAAACTGTAAGAAAATATGGCAGTCATACTTACCATCCCAATAT
>JAOBAT010089127.1:0-17873 GCA_026413305.1 Hydrozoanthus tunicans
CAAAGGCAGCACCTTCTCCTCAGTTGTTTTAAGACCCTGAATGAAGGTCCGGCACCGGGAATCGAACCCGGGCCTCCTGCACAAAAGACTGGCGCCTTGCCAACTAGGCTAACCAGGCGGCGGTGCCACAAACTTTGGCAAGATCAGGTTCAATGGTTCCAAAATCTAGAATTCCGTTGAAGATGACTAGAAATTAAAGAGTCTCACCCGTGTTAGAAAACATGTGAAATCTTCTTTGGTGTATATTTATTTTAATGGTGAAACATTATTATGATATACATCACCTTACTTCCCTATTTGTTCACTGTGAGTATAATGTGCGTGACTTCTTTTTTTGTCAGTTTTACAGCTTCCTTTAAACTATGGCAGCAGGCAATTTTTCAGCACACGTCCCAGTCATTGAGCTCGACTGGCTCTACTCGGTTTATAAATGGCTGTGCTCTTTCTATGCCACAAACAATATCCAATAACACTAATAGAGAACTCGTATATTAAATGACCGTATATTGCTGTTGTTTGTATGTGAAAGATCTCAGTACCTCGCAAATTTAGAATTTTCTCCGCTAACTTTATTCATAGCCTTACTTCTTTAAAAACCAAAACAAGAAAATTTCTTACCTGTTTTCCGTCGTCGATCGTGTACATTATCAACCGGCTTTGATCTGCAACAAAAAAACCCAATGTAACAAACCACTTAAGTTTCCAATTTCCACTGACGAGTCCATACATTTTGGATGTCTCGAAGCTTATCAAGCTATTCCAAAGGTATACTTGTGTTAAAAATATGTGCCAAGTAGCGCATAATTATAAAACTAAGAACTTTGTGTACAATAAATGGATTATATGATCAACCTATGGTAAAGTTTAGAACGTCGAATTTGTCTACTGTGAAAAATGGATGCAAAACCATAAAAAACCATGAAATTGCATTTCATGGGAGGAAAGGGTCTGGGTACTAGGTTGCCTAAGAGGAGGGTAGTTCTTTTATAACTGAGGCCCGCAGGATTCGTATTTAGCTTCTCTATTCTTAAGGTTACACGACTTTCCTTGATCTTTGCAAGTAACTTTCGAAATTTTTCCAAGCTGAATAAAACTAGATTCTAAATCTTTGAAGAACTAACAATCAATTTATTTCAGATGCTTTGAATGAACGAAAACCAAACTTTGGTGACCAAATGTTCCACGATGTTCCAGGCTTAGGAAACAAAACATCGGACACTCCAGGATCTTCCACAACCGTATTTCAACCTTGATGCTTAAAGAATATCTTTTTACCACGAATTGCTTATCTTACCTGTGGAAACTAACAGCAATTTGTCGTTCGGACTGCAGCTTACATCCATAGCTGTAAAACTCACATAATCGTCACCAAGAGCGTTCATGTTCAACTTTCGCACCTGTGACGCCAAGTACAGTAAACTGAAGTTCAGTAACTACTTTATACGTTCCTTTAATCATTGTAATGGATGCGATTACCGCTAATAGATTTATATTTTACGCAACGAACCATAAACCACCAAACATATGTAGCCAAATAATAGGAAAAGGGTCTCGTAAAACTAACAGTAACAGGAATGAAATGTTGCAAAAATTGAATCGACTATTTCAAGCATGCCGTAAGCGCCTCTGTCTTGACTAAGTCAATTAAAAAGTCAATTTAAAATTTAGCATTAATTGGGATCAAACTTGTTTTGAAAAAGAAACACTGATAGTACGGACTTGTGCACAAGCCAAATTTTTGCTTTTTCCAGTGAGAAAACTCGCTTACGGCATTTCGTGTAGGCACTAGTTTCGCATGACTCAATCTCTCTAGTTTATCATTTCAGCTGACTGATTTGACTGCTATTCTGTTATGTGTGTGGTCAGTGAAAAAAAATCAATCGTACATAGAAGTATAGCGCGAAATTAGAGCGAAACTTCAGCCAATTACTAGATTGTTTTTGCTAGACGGTATGTAACCCTTTCATGTTTAACGCTTTAGATATGTTTTGCGGTTTCGAATTCATTTGATAAACATATCACGTACTAGTTACAAAGTCACAAATTGATCGACTTTTTTGAACGAAACAAACTTCGTTTCTACTGCTTCCTTTTTGTTTTTGCGGAGGCTTAAAAGTTGTTTACCAGTAATGCTTCTCTTGTCCCCTTCATCAAGCGGATGGTATTTATAGAGGATAATGTCCGCGGCTAATAGAATGTCCAAAAAATGAACATTTATCGAAAAGCAAAGCTATATATATCTGTCTAGCGAAAGACAAAGTAACTTCCAGACTCTTCCCACACTTTATCGCCTGTATTGCGACATAAATCAGCTTTATCTCGTGTCATGAGCCGATGATAACTATCATCACGTTAATCACCACTTGCCTGTCTGGGCTCTTCCCCAGTCATGTCAATTGTATGAAGCACATTATCATCTCGAACTGCAACAATCAGCTCGTCACAGCTCTGTGGCGAAACACAACTGGTTAGATCTTTCATTGTTGCTGCTTGTTGTTTACGGTTAAAGTTATTGCAAATTAGTTAAGCGATTTCCTCCAAACATATCAGGTATAACTACTATAAGTGGAGGCAATTGCTTTAGCAATTTGCAGTTACAACTGTAAAAAACAAGAAAGCAAAGTCTAAACTTCATTAAAAACGAGATTGGAATACTAGATCCATGAGAGCTGCCCCGAGCTACCAGATATATTGTCTTTTCAGTCAGGCTTAAACTTGGAGATAAAGTTAGTGATACTAAACCCGAGCAGTTGAATCACTCCATAAGACTGATCATGATTTTAAAATATTCTGTGTTAGGACTTGCATGGTGATGTTGACATCTCTGTTGATCAGCTAGTATAAAGCAAGCTGTTATACAGAACTTTCACAAAAGCCAAGCATCCTAAACCCTTTCTCGAGCCAAATGGGTCATTAGTCCGGATGGCGCTAATTTCTAATGGCTCTTTGTTTTCCCTACTGACCCTGTTGTTTTAAAGGCAATCTGAGCCTCGTTGTTCTTATGAAGTTGTTCTTATTAAAAAGCGTGCATTTAAAAACAGGGCGAACATACGTGTTTTTGAGTTTTGGTGTGGGAAATACCTTTCTAAATGCTATGGATTCGACTTGTCCTTTAAACTCAAAGCGCTTACAAAGCTTGAAGTTGAACGGCACGCTGTCGGCATCATCTTTTCTATAATGAAAGAAGAAAAATCTAGTCATTATCTAAACACGAAAACGTAAAAACTCATAACACAAAGAAGCACTAATTTCTTCTCGAAACTAACCCGCTTTTCCGTTTGTCTGTTTTTCTGTTGTGGAACTCGGAGTATTTGACTTGTGAATTATTGTTCTGGGTCCGGTTGTACGAAGCCTGGATAAGCTATCCGCTGGATAAAAGCTAATGGTCGTCACTAATAAATCAAAGATTGTTTGATTCTTTGTTAATCTCTGGTTGTTAATTATAAGTGATTGGAAGACTCCTAAAGTAATGTTTTAAATGGTGTCTAATAACTTTCATTATAGTTTTACTGCCGCATAAAACAGAAAGCATTTATCCGGCGGATATATAGCTATCCAGGATTCGTGCAACCGGGCCCTGGAGTGGTTTTATTGGGTAATTTATCGTAAGAACATTTATCGGGAACGTCAATGAGTTCTAAGTTAACATTTATACTTACTTATAAATACAGACTGAATAATCGTAAGAAGCAGTGGCAAAATAAATTCCTGATGGCGACCATCTGACTCTGACCACATACCTACCAACCGAATGAAATATGTTCAACAATAAACAACAACTTTAAGTTTTAAAACATCCATGATAGTACAATAGTGTCAGGGCTGTCCGGGAAAATACTTGCCTAAGGTATTATTGAAAGAACGACGGCAACTGATATTCTACCAGAAAGAACTGCACGAGAGTTATACACTTTAAAACAATTGGTTTGTTTTTGTTTATTACTTACGGAGACTGTCTATGGGCCGCCACACAGTAAACGATTTTTCGTCTGAAGGGCCCCAATTTTTTTTTTCTGGAATAAAATTTTTTCTGACCGGGGCGGGGCGGGGCGGAAGGAGGAGAGGGAATGGAGAGGAAAGAGGGATAGAAAGAAAAAGAAAAAGCTCCTCTCCTCTCCTCTCCCTTCCCTCAAACGCACCGCTACTTAGGTTAGTATACAATCTCCACGACTTTACAATTAAACTTACTTTCTATGATCTTCAAAGGATTGCAAAACATTCACTTTCTCCGTTGATACTTCCAGAAGATGAACTTTCCTATCCAGACTTCCAGTGAGGAGCAAATTGCTGTAATTCAAAAACAACTGAAGACTAAGAATAAAAGCGAAGATAGGGCGATAAAATGTTAAAGCTTTTTTTGGCTTCTAAAGTGTTTGTTCTTACAAAAACGTAACTGACAGGACAAGTTGTAGTTTAGGAGCTTGCCTTACCGCAAACACCCCTTAAAATTCGAATTTTCTACGATCCAATTCTTCACTTGAAGCTGCTTTGAATCTGGCGTGGTTGAACATGTAAAAACGACTTTAAGAGATGCCAAGTAAGCACTGAATTATTTCTGTGAATTGAAGACCCATATGCAACCATGATACATTGCGGTTACAGTACTGCTCAATAGTAACTCGTCACAATTGAAAAATAAGCTATGGATAAATATTGAAAGCATTCTTTTTAAAAAACCAGTTTCGCAACATCCAACTCATTTGCTCACCTTTTGTGTGGATTAAAATCCAGAGTGACTAGTCCTGCCTCGTGAACGGGATCTTCAAGTGGCAAATCTAATTCTCTTTGTTTCTTAATTGGAGATCCAAGGTCAAGGAGTGAGAGAAAACCTCTGGCAGAACCAACACCCAGAACTTCAGTAGAACATAGTCTTGTTAGAACAAGGCTCATCATATATGCACAGAATCTTCTTCTGACTTTATTTCAAAAACTTGTATCATATAAACAAGAACTACCGGGTTGATAATACAAAGAGACAATTTCTGTCATGCATTTTTCCTGGAACTAATTTTTTTTGAAAGAACGTGTATAGTCAGAATTTTAACTGATCTTATACATACCGAGATTTTTCCAGTTTGCGTCTATTTTTAGCCAATTACAAAGAGGAAAACCATTTTCTCACAAGTGAGAAAAGCGCTTCGTCCTATTACAAAGAACCTTCGATTCGAGGCGCGGAAAGCGGCGTGTACCGGGTTTTCGCGCGGGTTGCAGGCGCGGATCCAGGAGTCTTGGGAAGAGGGCTGTAAACATTAAGGGAAGCCCTCATCCCTCACCACCGCAAAGCTTATTTCAGGGGGCTAAGCTTGCGCATAGCACGACTCAACGAGCACCATAGGCGCAAGCCATCAAGGTGGTCCGGGGGCATGTTCCCCTGGAAAATATTTTAAACTTCGAACTCAGTCTAAGATCGCCGGAAATGCATTTATTTCCATCAGTCCAAACAAAATTTTGTCAATTTTTTCATCTTCAATTCCTGTTAGTTCTTTACGGCAAAATTATGGTTGGACTAAAGCCCACCCAGCGATATGGCTCCGCGGGCCCTGAGACTCTACACACGTTTTTTTTACAGTAGGGAGATTAAGCACCGCGTATACGCGAGACGCGAACGTGAAATGTGATCACGTCAGCAAGATTTTCTCGCGTCTGCCGTTTCACGTTTGCCGTACGTACGCCAAGGTAAGGGTTTTCGCGTTCGATATTGACGTGAGATTTTTTATCTTTTTTCAAGCTTAAAAAGAGATTTACAAGTCGTAAAAAAAGGTAAAGGAATGTTATGCTTAATGTTCAGTTAGCTAACTTGAAGAGTTGTTCAGATAGTGCCAACTGGCAATTTTCATTAAAGGAATCAAACAATTGGTTATTGTGACATACGAACATTAAAAAATCTTATTTTCTTTGCTAATATGTACTTTCAGAATAACATTTTAAATGCACTGAATTTACTTGACACAAGTTTCCAGTCTTATATTCGAGTCGCTCGCGTGTTTTCGCTTGTAGCTCGCATCAACGTGAAGCTAAAACCAAGAAACAAAGACAGAAATACAGAAAACGTCAGTATACGCGATGCTAAATCTCACTAGAATTTTTAAATCTTTACGTAGGGATTACCCTTTCTTATCAAGAAAAAGCTTAACTCAGGTCATGATTTTTTAAAAATGTATACGTTTAAGTACATAGATTTTTCAAAACATCACGATAGCCAGCCAAACGGCTTTATGAGCAGACCCAGTTTCTCATTCACGATTAAAAAACATCATGATCAGCGTTCTTATTTTTTAGATCAAAATAAACGTATTTAAAATTTTTACCGTCTTTTTAGTAAGAGATTGTAAAAACTATATTTTCTATATTTTTAGCTAATATATAGCCCAGCTGAGGGCCAACCGTCCCCTCCCTTAATTCCGCGCCTGAGTTGTAGGTTCCGAATCTGATCAGTTAGTCTTTCAGTATAGTTAAAATGTTTTAAAATTGTCCGGGCCGTTGTAAAACTAACCGCACATTATTCAAAAGAGCCAATGAGCACGGCTGGGACGAAAAGGACAGTGGCAGTGCATGTAGTCAACGGCCATCTTGTATTAGCACCTGAGCCAATTTTCAACACTTAAAAAGTTAACAATTTGTTTATAGCACGTCTTTGTTTTCTGACAGTCTGAGTTCATGCTGTAAATCCACAGATAAAACAATATCACTGCATGTAGTTAAAAAATCTTGAAATTGGAACATCTTACTTTTTATGGAAGCCTAGCTATTAGAAACTGAGAACCTCTGGATTGACAGTCTAGGAACTCAAGTTGCTTTATTTTCTAGTATAAATGATTATGTTAGTTAATTATCTTACAGCTTCTTATGTATTTATAGCAAAATTATTGCACAAAGCATTACTCTGACTATGAATACGGATACAAAAATGTGAGAAATATTGGGGAGGGGGGATGGCAACCACACCTTTTCTCTTACATGCTCTCATATTTTTTGAAATTTTTTTAGGGGAGATGGGCTGGCCCTGCTTTAAAGAAGAGTCGAGATATGAGTGTTGTTTACCATTGTTCATCCAGTTTGTGTGTTATTGTTATTTTAACTTTTCCATTTGTTGGATGGTAATCGTTCTGTATAATAAAAGTGTACTTCACATAACTTAGTTTTAATGCAATATAACTCATGTGCTTTTTGTACTGTCAGCAACTTTTAGGGCCAAATACTCATTTACCAAGAATCACTTAGACACATTTGTAACCTTAAGAAACTTAAATTATTCAGGCGAGAAAGTCAGGTTGTACAATACCTCCTTCTGGTGTTATGCGCACAGTTAACACATTTGCTCCATGTGAAACATCATCCAAACACATCAACAGCTACACATTACAGAGAGTAGAGGTGCATGTTAGAAATATATTAATACTTCTCTTTTTCCTTTTGTACAACAAAGTCATTATATATTCAAGTCTAGCTGTATTTTCTGTCCTTGTCTGATTTTTTTTTTGACAAATCTTGACCTCCAACAAAAATTTTCTTATTAAATGGCTACCAACCTAAACTAGCCCTTACTGTTGCAGCAGGTGACCTCACTTTATTTATGGTAAAATTTTGAAGGTGATACTAAAACTTGTTAGAAATGGATTTATTTACAATATTGAGATCTAGAACTTCTTTTTTTCAGTTGTTTCAAATTCCTGTTCTTAAATTGATTAAAAAATGTCAGTGGTACTTATTAGGTGTCAATTGTTTTTAAATTATGAAGTTCCAAGTTCCTTAATGTTCAAAGGAAGCTATTCATCAAATTTGAAAAATAGTATTCATATGTTATACCTTGTTTGCAAATGGTTCACATTCATCTTCTTCAGTCTATATTGGATTTAGAAAACAAATAATGCAGAGATCATTAATGACATGGACAATTACAGTAAGTCACAAAAATAACAAGAAAATAAAAATTAATACAATCAAGCCTATTTACCGATTTCTCCATTATCTGTGATTCCTAAAGGTCAAAGTTTTTTACTTGTCCCAAACTTAATTTTCTGGGGTATTAGCAAGCAAGGCTAATTTGCATGGAAGTTCTGAGATTTTGGAGCTGCGATAACCACATGCCTTCTTATGTTGCTTGCAAAAAAGATTGATTTCTTGCCAGCTGATCAAAGTTTGAAGCTTTTAAGAATTTAAAAGGTAATTTACTAAGGTGTGTAATAATAGTCATAAGAACTAATTGTTGATTTGCCCTCAGTCTTTCTTACAGTTCAAATGTTGATGTTGTTCTGTATAACCATATAAATACTAAATATGAATAACAAAAAAAGTCTTTGATTCTTCAAAATAAGAAGCAAAATCCAAGTTTGAACATGTAGTTGATTTTATCTTGATCTAAGAGTATCAACCTCCATTGAATGCACTAAGTCTTGTAATGTATCAAAAAAGGTGTAGTAATCATTGGTAATTTTTTTGCTATATCAAAATCAAAAATTAATAACATATAAAACTAAGTTATATTCTAAACAATTGGCAAAGATTTTATAACATACAAATTGATACCAAGCACTGCTTGTGACTCTGTCTCTTGTTAAGTCATGATGTTCATCTGCAAAATATTTACAAACTATTAAGTTAAACTGGATCATTTCTGTTGAGTGTGTGTTACACTTGTTTTTCATTTGCTTTACTTTAATCTCAGACAGTTGGAGATTATTATCTAGGTCATCCTTACTCTTACCAAGAATCCTTAATAGTTTTCCCTCTTTTTCAGCATCTTGTGGTGTGTATTTATAGCCACTGTATGAAAAAAATATTGAATTATTACTAATTAAGATAGTAGTAAAAACACTTTTTTTCCTGTACTCCAGTATCCAGAAATGCTTCATTCAAATCTATCATTCAATTAACATGGAGCACCTATGCCCACTTTCAATTTTCAGCAAACCTTTATGTACTATCTGATGATATCATTAAAATATTGGTAGCCATGAAAAGTGTCTCATCAGTCATGATTTCTGGTCCCTTGACTTTTGCAAGGGGCAGCACAGCTCAGAGATTTTGGTGCTGAATTTGAAATCCTTTGCCTCAGGTTGAAACTGGCTCCATTCAAATCTGCCATGTGGGTAGATTACCAGTTAGCTTATTGATTCGCTCAACCTGTTCACTCCAACAGCACAGTTTATAACATCTGAATTCTCCCTACAGTAACAATAGAAAATCAGCTAAAAGTGGTGAGAATATGAAATTTGATCATACACCAAAAACTCTCAAGGCTGAGTTATTAAACTCTCCCAAACTACTCATACAAATCTTATGGACATAAGTTATGAGAATTTATAAACTCATCGTTGGGCACTCTTTGACTTTGGGGTGAAAGGGCTTTCAAACGTTGACAATGAAATAAACTTTTTCACCAGGAGGATTGCTTTTAAATACTAAATTTACTATACGGTAATAAAGAAAAATTCTACAGCTATGAGTCAAAAACATTCCAGAAATTCTTACAGGCTATGTTGGATTACCATGCACGTGTTATGTAAAAAATATGATAAAGGTAATTGAACAATTTTGAGCCATTCCTTTGCTTCTTTACAAAACTTTGTGAATCGTTAGTGCCAGTTTGTCTGACATCGTAATGGCATACTCTTTTTTTTATTTCTTTGGATTAGCGAGCTGAAGACAACAAACTAAATATTAATGATTTCTATTTCTAAACTAAAGACAAGTAAAGTTACGTTTTACGGGATGCATGTTTACAAACGGTTAGAAAGTTCTATACAGTAATTAAAATTATACTTATATACTTAGTTTATACAAAATTGTTTTAAAGAAAGTACCTTTCATCTTCAAAAGCTTTCAAAGCATTTTTAAAGCCGCTTTCGTACAGGAATTGTGCAACTAAACCATGAACTGCGGCAGCCATGTTGTATGTTTATGTTTTAAGCTTGAGCAGCCTGGCCTTCAAGGGTAACCAAGCCTTAGCTTTGCTCCAGCACCAAAAAGGCGCCAAATTCGTTTCAAACAAGAAGGAGGGAAAAAGGTAAGTTCAAATAAATTTCTTCATCCAATGAAAAAGTGAGCTCTTTAGAACTCAGTTTCCCTCGTTGGAATAGCAGAAGAAAGTTGGCTCGCGTTCTGAAAATGGCAAATGTTATGGTGTCCTGTTTTATTTCTAATTTCGAAGGAATTTTGCACGTTGTTATTTGCAAATTCATTGCGACCGGGTGTAAATAGTTGGCTTGTCTTTGATATTGCTGTCAGTGATTTATTCATGTCATTTAAGAGAGTTTATGTGATAGATGTTATGGCAGTGATACGTGCAAACTACGTTGATCATGAGCTGAGACTTTCACGTTCTTACACTTGATTGTGGTCAAAAATTCTTTTAATTCGAGAAAACAAAAGACGCTAAATTCATGGCGGTTTACCAAACAGAAAAGAAATAATGTAACATGCCGAAGAACATTTGTTAGACATGATTTTAAGTGGTTGTTGAGGGCAAAGACTAAGTGCGAATTGCCCTTTTCGTCTTAGGCAAAAAAGGGGGTTACAAGTATAATAACATAATAGAAAACATTGACCAAGCTTCGCAAGCAAATTCAAGCAAGAGACGTGAAGCCAACTTGTAAATTCACTAAAATGTATACGTTTTGCGTATCTGTATTTGGTAGCAGGATTTTGGGGTCAGGCCTTGTAGCAGTGAGGATGATAGGTCTACGAAGTCTTTCAAGTGAAGTTGGTCTTTCCAAGGGCGCATTGAGCAAGGTAGTAATTCTGGAAGGAAATATTGGAGTTGGGAAAACCACGTTGGCTTGCAGGCTTGGCAGAGAGATGAATTACCGCGTCATGTTGGAACCGACAGCAAAGAACCCGTACTTGGCCAAGTTTTACAAGGATCCCAAGAGCTATGCTTTGAAACTGCAGCTGTGGATTTTTAGGCAACGATTCATGATGTATGTCGATGCACTTAAGCATCTTATTGAGACAGGTAAACCTCGCTTCTTCCAACTACTAAAGCACCTGTATTTGTAACCGACAATCTTATAGACAGTCGCCCCTCACCTTTGTTTTTTCTTTTGAAAAAGTTGTTCTAAGGTCCTGCACATCTTTCATTATTTTTAGTACAAATTAAAGCTATTCATTTGATATCCGTCTTTTTCTCCTGAATCTTATGGACATTTTAAAACTCTTAAATGTTGCCTCGAACGAACACCTTTCCTCCACCCACTCAGCATAGTTGTTTGTTTTTAAAGCTATCAACAACTCCTATGGGAATGATAGACGACGTAAACATGTTGAACAAGGACATACTTCAGTATGCATGCGTTCAATATTCTAAACGTTTGGAGACATGATTTTTACAAAAATTATTTTTTATCTTCAGTTTCATTGATAACGTGAGATTTGAGGTGTGCTTGATAATGTTAGCTAGTGGCTCTACCTAAACTGGTATTTTCTGTAGCTCATACAAATCAGGGAGAGCGAATTTTGCCCAATATTGTTGAATGAGACTAAGTGTAATTTATTCAGTTGTGAGGTGTATTGCATGGTTTGGTGCGTTTTAGTTTTACCTAGTTCCAATTCATTGAAAAAATTTTTATTTTTCATCAGTAGTAGTTCACTTTGTCTTATCAATATCAATTATCATTTTCATATAACTTTTTCTCTGTGTGTTTGGCTGAAATCTTTTTCAGAAGAGTACCACTTATACTTGATAGGATTGGTCATTTAATTTTACCATATGTTTCTTGATTTTGTTGTCTTTTAGCAAGAACAATTTCTGAAAAAAAAATTTCTGATTTTTTAATGAAGAAATTTTAATAAATATCTTTTTGCCTTAGTTTGTCATTTGTAAATATTATTTTTTTTGGCACTGACCCTTTCAATTGTTTTAAGCTCTGCTTTCATTTTCCTTGCTAGGCCAAGGAGTTATATTGGATAGATCTGTGTTTAGTGATTCAGTTTTCGCTGATGTTAACTACCATGAGGGAACCATCTCGCCAGAAGGTAAGATTTGAAACATTTGCTGATGTTAGTATTTATGTTATTTTATAGCAACCTGTAGTTATTATATGGCCAGCTGTTATAAGTAGTTGGAGAGGAAACATTTGGTGCTCAGCATTTTAAAAACTATTAAAGTTAATTCCTTTCTTGAGTCTGTAAGACCCATATCTTGCTAGTGCTTTGTAAACCCAGTTTTCTACAGTGCGGAGATAAAAGAAGCAAGAAAGCTCTCTCGTAATGAACTTATAATGTTAGTAGCCTTGATAACACCAGTTATCATCACATATGAAAGGAAAAAAGTGTACTCACGATGCACAAGGAAGATATGGTTTTTTAGATGAAGGAAAAACCTGGTGTTCTGTCAGTATCTTTAAATTATGATAAATACAATATTTCCAAAATATCTCAGAAATATTACCTCTAAAATATTTGTACACTTCCATTCTGTGTATTAAGTTATTTTCTAAACCAAGTCCTCAGAAGAAACTTATTGGGGTATTTTTACAGCTCTTGAAATATTTTAGTCATTACTTTTAGTAATAAAAATTACAATGTTAATTCACAAAAAGTTTCCATATTAAAGATAAAATTAATTTAGATGTAGATTCTCTCTAATAAGGGTTACATAGGAGATTTATTTCGAAATCAAGTTTTAGAATTGGTAAATTTGGCCTAAAATTTACCCGTTATAATTTAATTTATGATCCCCTTAGAATTCTTGAAGAGTTCTAAGGTAACTGGGATGATTTGTAACTTGTTTGCCTAGTTTTGTCATTATGGTTTTAAAATTTGTTGATTTTTTTTTTGTAAGGGTATAACTATTATCAGCAGTTGAGATACCAAGCACTGAAGAATGTTCCTGTGCCAGACATCATTCTGTACCTGCATGCTTCACCACAAACCTGCCAGGAACGAATATGCAAGAGATCAAGAGTAAGAATAAAAAATTTAAAAAGTAAAAAAAAAATTAATTAAGGGTAAAACAGCTAATACTTTTTTTACTGAAGGCTTTTCTTTACTAAACATCTAAAATTTGTTGAAAACTAACTAAAGTCTCTTTTTTTGACCAAGTTTTTCAGAAATATTTTAAATTCAAATACCTTGAAGAAATGAATAAAGAAGCCTTTATAACAACATTTGAAATCCTTCCAAACATGATCAATGTAATTTAAATAGTTTTTGCTGACAACAACAATTATTTATGATGTATTTTTTATTTATTTATTGACGAAGCAATTTGTTTATCTATGTTTTAGTTTCCTTAATGGTCACTACTATTCATTTGTTTAATAAAATACAAAATTCCATAAACTTCAGTATGTACAAATACCCACAGAAAATACATTCATTGTGTCTAGGAAAAAAGGGGTGAGGGGAAAGAAATGTTGGGAAGTCAAGGGATTTGTAACTTAATTTGTGTGACAGTTGGCAGTCTTGGCTATTCTTCCTCACTTACAACGCGAAAAGGCAAAAACATACCCTCGGCAGTTCAGGCTGTTTATGGAAATTCACATAATTATTTAAGTTCGAGCAAGTAACAAGTTATATTATATTTCTTCAGCTGGCAACGTTTATTAGTGTCATTTTTGTAACAGAGGTGATTACTAGGTGACACGTACAATTTTAAGATGTTCTCTGTCTTGATTGTAAAAGTAAAAATATCTATCTACTTGTCTTAACTAACAGTGTACAACTTGTCTTGAAAACCTAGAACTATGAAAGCGCTATTCCTATCAGTTATTTGGATGGCCTGGATGGAGCCTACACCAAGTTCTTGATTGAAATGAAGTAAGCTCTATGAAGTTCGTAAAGTTTCCTTTTTCACTGTTGTGTCAAATAAGTTAAATGTTAGGAAGGGGTTCAGGTGATTTAAGTAATGACAGTTTGACCATGTTTCTGTTTAATATCAACATCTTCTTACATAACTCATTCAGTCTGATGATTACCTTACTGCATGTCATGAAACTGAATGACAGAATTTTTTACCAACTTTAACAACGTTTTCAAAATTTTAAACCTCAACTTTCCAACATTTTACTTTATGCTCTAGGCCAAGCATATTGAGTGCTCTCTTTCTGGCTTACTTTGAATTAATCCATTTTGTCCCAAGGGGGAAATAGAGCAATTACAGTTGTTTTTCAATCTTCCTCAGGTCCAATGTTAGTCCTCCATGCATGTTGGTTTTAGGTCTTCCACGCTTTTGTTTCCTTGAGGGTTCCTTTCTAGAGCTTGCTTTGTAATGTCAGTTCTTTTTCCTAAGCTATGGCCTATCCAGTTCCATCTGCGTGTTCTGATATCTACTCCCACCAGTTGTTGTTTGAACCTTTTCCATAGATCTGAGTTGCTGATGGTATCTGGCCACCTTATCCCCAGGATGTTTCCCTGGCACCTGTTTACAGACTCCCCAGGATGTTTTCTTGGATGATGTTGTTTCTCTCCAAGTTTCAGATCCTTAAAGAAATACTAACTTTATGTTGTTATTAAATAATCTGAGTTTAGTTCTTGTTCCTAGTGCTTTGCTCCTCCACACTGTTCTTAGCATGGCAAACACTTGCTGTGCCTTCCTTTTCCTTGCCTTGATGTCTTCGCCTGTGCCCCCTGATGTACTTACTACAGATCCCAAATAGGTTAATGTTGGACTTCTTATACTTCATTGTGGTTGATCTTAATACTGTCTGTTTGGTTGGCAATCATTCTCATCGTTTTAGTCTTCTGAGCATTGATGTAGAGGCGTAGCCCGTTTGGCTGTTATTTTGAGGCTGGTAGCTTGGTGATGAGAGTCTTGCAAGTGATGAGACAGAGTGCAGATGTCATCGGCGAAGTCAAGGTCTTCTAGACGAGACTTCAGTGTCCACTGTTTGCCAGTTGGGCTGCTTTATGCTGTTCTGCTAACCCAATCTATCTATCTCTTACTGCATGGTTCAAACTCAATCAAACTTCACTCATATGATACAAGACTTTTTGGTATTGATAAAATGGGAACTGATCAAAAAACCTGTTTCAGGACTCAAAGAAAAATTTGGCACAAAAAGAACTAAGAGTTATCTATTCTTAACATTACCAAAATCAGATTGGCTGTTTTAACAGTTTTGAGTTCTTCAATCAACTTCTACATTGTTTAGAATATTACTGTTAAGTCCCTAATAATAGTATAGAGCAGAACAGTGGTACTTTCATCAAATATTAATTAAATCAATAATAGTATAGAATGGAATAGTAGTATAGCGTGGAAAGATTTCATATACAAGTTCGTAAAGTAGTATGAAATAACATTTTGTCTTGGAGATGGGTGCTGCTTCTTGTCAAAAATGAGGATTGATGAATGTAAACACTAAGCATTGTGTCCCAAAAGAAGAATATTGATAGTCTGAAAACTGAAGTTGAGATGCGTGGCTTTCCAGAAATTAAAAATAAGACAGTCCTAAATAGAGCCCATATAGAGTGGAAGTTTAGTCAAGAATAAAAAATTGTACATATACTTTTATTAAGGACTTCAGAGTAGGCAGGTTGTCTCTTAGTAATCTTAATAAGGGTTTGTTCAAGATTCCTGAAGTTTCTAAAGAATGAAATACTGTTTGATTATCTTTGCAGAAAAGTTGGCTCAACTGTGTTTTCTTATGATTGGTCTCATTTTGGATACAATTATGAGGTTTGTATGCAGTGCAAATTGTAGCTTAGAAATGGCAAAACTGAAACAAAAAGTTTATTCTGACGTTTATTGTTGGGAATGTTTGATTTTTAACACAAATTTGAAAAATCAAACATCCTTGACTTGATAAAAGATTTATCTTACTTCTACTCAAAGCATGTTACTTCATGAAATTCTTCCAAGCAATGCTGACCCAATCCCTTAACTAAATAGTTTACAAAGGGACTGAAGCTACAGGAGTTGTAGTTTAAATGGCACAAAAACTCTCTAAAATACTTTGATACCCTACTTCTTCCATTGGACCACAAAAAGAGTTAATTATCCCATTTCCTAGTCAAATTCTCTAGTGAAGAAGCAAGAAAATAAGAAAGGATGAAATTTGGCAGTCACATTTTATTTTAAAAGTTAACTTTGTGGATTGGTGCACAACTTACAATACTGCATATGAGAACCACAGGATAAATACTTACGCATATATTGCTAACATGCTTTATCCATTATGATGCAGTTTTGATGATCATTAGTCAAATTCATTTACCCTTAGGTAACCAAAGATGTTCAGTCAGTGTCATGCCAAGACTTGGATTCAGAGGTTTTTGCAGAATGCAAGAAACTGTAAGTTGTTTTTTAAAACAAAAGAATGTTCAGTCTTCCAATTATGAATTGAGATTGATCTATCTGTACAGGTCTTAAAAAAAATTAAAAATGACCTCCATTTGTTATGTTTTTTATTTGGTCTTTTTTCCCCTATTGTTGTTAAATCTACTGATGATTTACCAAGTTAGTGATGATATCAACCACTAGCAGGTACTTCCAAAAATAAATAGTTTAGTTGTAAAATTGGTATTTCTGTGCCAAACACGTTTTAAATAACGTTTGTCAGTTTATGTACATGGAAGACTTAGTTTTAACCTGACTTTTTTTGACTAATCTAAAGTTTCTGTGAAAAGGAGCTTTTTTGCTTAGGGTAATTTAGGATCTAAGTTGAGAATTAATTGTGTTCTGTACTACAGCAGCCAAAGTAAAGAAACCCAAACTTGACAACTTTTTTAGAATTTTGTGTATGACTTTTTAAAATTGTTAAAGACTGGCTTGTGATTAAAAACTTCGAAAACTCTAACGTTTTTTGACTAAAAAGATATTTTTGGGAATAAATGCAGCAGCCTTAAACAATTTTAATATAAATAATAAAAGTATTTTTAGCAATTCAATGATGTTACGTGTATGGCAATTTTCGGGTTTTTCTTGAATGTTTTGGGATCACTTTTTAATTTAAAGAGTAAAGTTATATTGACAGTTTCATTTTTGAACTTTTAGAATAAGTTCAAAACTGGAAATCAAGAAAGCCTTAACACTAAACTACACTATCCCAGAGGCTTTTCTTAGTGAGGGAGAAGATGAGGTGAGTTTGTTTGATTCCCATGCTTGCACCTTTAACAATGATATGCAGAAGTGAAGGGGTTAGACTGCCAGTGTATTTATGCAATTTTTCCAAAGTAGCAAAATGAAAATGCTAGATCAATATTTGAAGAAGGTGCTGTGGCTTGCTGTAAACACTTTAATAAATCTCCTCGGGGCTTATTTGAAAGTTGTCAATAGCCAAAGACAAAAAAAAATTGGGTTCTGGATACCAAACAGATTTTAACAGAAACTAGACACCTGTAATGGCGTTTACTCGGGCTACGCTTAAGGAACCTCAGAAATGTATGCGATCTATAGTGTGTGTTTTAACTTTGTCATAGTTCGAAATGGAATTTTGAATTGATAAATATTTTCATTCAACTTCTAGTTGACACTCAAAATTCTTTAAACAAAATTCCAAGTGAGTGTTCCTAGCTGCAAAAGTACATGCGGACTGAAGTTCATTTGTTTGAACGGGCCTTGTTCCAATGTTTTCCGAGTCTTGAAACATTTGCATATGGCACACCGCTGACCAACCCGCAGGCTTACACGATAGACTCATAGATTGATAGATTGATAGATAGGCTTTGTAGACGTAGACTCGGCCTACCACAGGTAGCCCAAGTAATTAGTAACTAAGTGTTCCTCTAGCATATAACCAGCACTCAGATTTCAAAAACTTAAACAGATAGAACAGTTGCCAAAATATATTATGTTTAGCTCCTTCTGACACTTTTATGTTGGGATTGAAGGGGGATGGCTTGTTTAAAATTTGAAGCTTTAGATGGGGGGGGGGGGGGGGGCTTATAAAGAAGGAGGCGTATTATAAAGAAGGGGCTTATTTGAGCATTTA
>JAOBAT010089138.1:0-10739 GCA_026413305.1 Hydrozoanthus tunicans
GGCTATGACTTAACAGTTGTTACCGTGTGTGAAAGGGACAAACGTTGCAGTGCAACAAACAGAAACTCAATAATATGATTGTTTATCTATCAAACTTAACTGTTGTTGAGACGTCTTTAAGGTTTTGGTTCAGCCTCCATTTGTTGTGAATGTTCCTGCAAGCCTCAGCGCCGATATATGTTGCATTCCTTTTTATACCTGGGCTAAAACGGGATGCCGAAATGTCCAAACATCATTTCTTTTGTATCAAGATTGTAACGGTTGTATAAAGTTTAACCCTATCCAGACTGGAGGGGGGAGGGTGGGATAGAAAGTGCTCGCGTTGAACTCAAAGAATCGTCATTCCCTAGGTGTATTTATCTGATTGCCAACACATTTTATGAGTTTTCCTAATTAAATTTATTAGAAAACAGAAACATGAAAGGTTTTGTAGTGAATGAGTATGCTGTTTCCACGGTGACCGTTTTCTTCTCCAAAGAGTATTTGTAGTCTGATTTTTGTAATACGTATTCGATATCCATCAATATTTTTTCACAACGACCACCCCTTCCTTCAAACGTAGTAAACATATATAATATACCTATAGGAATAATCAAAAGCACAACCACAATTAAAATAAAACTTCAGAGGATTATGGAAATTTAAACGCAAGAAAAGCGAGTTTTTCGAAATTATGACATCTCTTATGAAACCCTACCTAACCTCCAAGTTTGACTTCCATATCTTTTATTGCTCTAGAGTTATTGGCTGCGGGCACTTTCTGCCCCTCCCCATCCCCCAGTCCCAAGTTTGCTCAAAAAACCCAGTTTGGATAGGATTAAGAGTTTATCCTTACCTTTGACGAATAGTAAGTACTGTGTGTTTTCTTAAACTATTTAAAAAACAAATGTTCTTTTTTCAAGAAACAATTGTTCTTCCACCTCAAAAAAAACTTTTAACATGTTTAAAACTATGATTCATAAATCTAAAACCGTTAAAATACAAAATAGGTTCTTATCAAATATTTTGAAACTAAAGTCTTATCAGAAAAAAACATGTAACCGGGGTCAACTGAATGTTTTCTAGTTGTTTTTACAAACGAACCGCTGTTTTAGTTTATCTATGTGTTGCTTCACTCAACATTATTTTTCAATTTTCTTGTTTTGTATGTTTTCAAGTATCCGGCGGAAACGTGAGCGCAGAGGCTGTCACAGCACAGTCAATTCATGTTTCATGGCAGGTAAGTGTGAAACAAGTTTGAACCTATCTATCTCGAGACACATCCGCAGCCAACGTTTGGCTTAAATACATCCGCGAAGGTTAGGGATTGGCGGCAGATTTAAAATAAATGCAAATTTGTTGGAACCCCACATGATGTCATCATTTGAAAACTCTAAATGTAAATTAAATATTTCAAGAACCATAAAAGATTTTGACAAAGTTTTTATTTCACCGCTATTCCTCATTTAGCAAGGTCTATCCGCAGAAGTAATGAAATTTTTCACTTCATAGGCACTTTAAGCAAATCTAAGAGAGGTATCTTGCTGGAATAAGAGACGGTGTCATGTTAAACGGTATTTTAATTAGTTGGACAGCAACCACATGTGTGTTCTGTAGATTTCTCTATTTTTCGTGCAACATATGGCCACGTTCCCGCCTTTTGGCCGACTGGAGCTTGGGGAAAGCTGAGCGACTCCGATATTTATGTAAGTCATCTCAAACAATCAAACATTCTAAACCTGACGTTGTTTGTTTAACCAGCTACCAGTATTTAGAGCAGCCTTGCTTCCGGTTTCAAACTTATCAGCTTTCTATACAAAAATAATGATTTATACGCATGTAGCAGTCAGTGGACGACAGGAAAGTTTTTGAAAATATCTCTTAACCAACTTACATACCCAACCCAGGCTTCGTCTGTTGTCACCAGGCTCCTCGCGACACCGCGCGCTAAGTCTTGAGCCAGAATGAATTCCTAGCGGTATTACCGATACAGCTTGCCGCCATTTTCGAACAGTTTAAAGTTTGTATGCTTGACAAGTTCCAGTTTTCCTTTGAATAATTAGGATTCGTTTTTGAAAATCTGGAGGTGTGTGAGTATGGAACAATTTACTTTTCATTTGGGTGATTTAAAATTATATGTATGTGTGAGTTATTTTTTTCGATCAAACGTTTTGTGGTAGCGAATCTTTATCTTGCGACATATATACATGAGGAATTTACAAGTAGAAAGAACACCTACCAACTTTTAAAAGTCTAAAAAAAATTAAAATCTCAACTTTTATAGTCTTAAAGACTGTCGAAAGCAGGAATGCAGGTAGTTTTGTTTCCTCAGTAAACATCTTGGTTTTAATTCAGGGGCGGTGCACCTTATTCCCTGAATTAGCTATTTTACTGTGTTGGAAGTCCACTTAAAACTTCTCGTATAAAGCAGTCAGCGTCTTTAAAAATAGCATTTGTATTAAACTACTTATTATCTTATGACATAAAAAATGTGAATTACATTGCTGAAAATACTCAACTGTGGCAAAATTGTGTGAAATCCTAAGTTGTGAGAACCGTGGAAGGTGGCAGTTCTGAGAAAGTTCTCGACTGGCTGATAGGAATTAAAAACGTCTCAACAGCTGCCACACTGCACGTCATCAAGGAATTTAGATTACTCGTTAAAAATGAGTGAGATGAGAATGCGCATGATTGGTAATGTCAGTTTCTGTACAACTGGCTTACGAATGTATTACTTTTTTATCCAGATTGTGCAAAACAAGGAAGATAACAGTTTACCGTGTGGTTTCAAGGTTGCACACCGAGTGCAGTCTACCAGCGCTAACGCAAGTTGGGTCGTCCAAACACTCGACGCGACCACGTATGAATACACCATCCAAAACCTACGTGCATACACCACGTACCAGATTTCTGTTGAAGCTGTAAACGATGCGTGTACCGGAAGATTTAGCCCGTTGGTTCGAGTTACAATGCATGGAAATGGTAAATAAGTCCGGATCCGTAAGACCGCGTTATTCTTACGAGTTAAAATAGTCATTTCGATATTTTTAGGAATTGTTGAAGATAGCAAATTTAAAACAAGAGCATGTTTTTTATGGATGAAAAACGCGAAGCTCTTAAACTGCTTGCAGTACCTTTATTTTGTAAACGTGCGTACTGACAAAAAGTTAAGACAAAAGACCTTTGGCGAACGTCCTATTACGTACGCGCCTTTATTTACTGCATATCAACTTCAGAGCAACACAGAGGGGCTTAGTGCCGACCCGCTATAGCTATTGAGGGAAAACTTTCAATTAGTTGTTTTTAGGATAATTCTCAAACCAAGAGGTAGTTCTTAGGATGGAAAATGTTTATGCCTTGGGGTTTTTTAGGATAGTTTGGAGATTTTCCGAGTGTCATTCGTACCCTTTGAAACCCGGAGTACCCCCCATCCCCCATCCCCCCGGGATATAAGTACAGTGTGGCAACACTAGAACTTTTAAGTGCCATTTAAAAACATCTTTTCCATTGAGTTTTTCATTAATCATAATATACACATAATTATTCTTTGATCAGTCTTGAACTTAAAATTATTTAAACTCCAACAAAAGATACTCCGAATTAGGTATTTACCTACTGAATGCACGCTAGATCATTTTTGTGTAAAGTGCACAACACAAGGAACCTTGAGATACAATTTTTGTAATTTCTTTGTAGTAATCAACTTAGTCATGATCAGGGGCTGTGTTACAACTTCAGTATTTACATAAAAAAAATAATGGAACAGTTTTTTTGTGTCACGATACGTAAGCAACAAGTAGTCTACTTGCATGTTAAGAAAGCTGTGTTTGTTTAAGGTCCAACTGATGCAAGTACAAATCGAGATGAGGACATCTCATCAACAACACAGTCACAGGTACAGCAACAGTACTGATTTGTTTATAATTGTATTCAGTCATTAGAAGACTCAATCGTTTCTCAATGTGGGCGGCGGCTGTGGCCGAGCGGTTAGCTTGTTCGACTCGTAATCCTAGTGTCGTGAGTTCGAGTCCCGATGTGTTGTGTCCTTGAACGAGACACTTTACCTGACTTTATTCCATTTGGCTTAGCAGTATAAATGAGTACCAGTTCTGCTGGGGGCTAACCTGCGATAGACTAGTGTCCTGTCCAGGAAGAGTTGGCTGAAGGCTCTCATCCACCTAACACTACAGAAACCGGAGACAAGCGCCGGCCCTATGAACCACTAAGGCTCGTGAAAGGATTTAGCTTAGTAACTTTATAATTAAGTACTGAGTTAGCTTTTAAAACTTTTAATGGCAGTTGTATTACACACAAAGTTGTATTGTTCTTTTGGTCTTAAGACTTAAGACCACAGTCAGGCTGACTCTCACGTACACATTTAGTCAATTAATAAAAATCTGTCATATCTTGTTGAAGATTAAATAGAAATCCTAACGCTTTGGTCATTCATCTAGCTTTGTTTTCTTCTTCTTAAAATGTCAAAGCTAGTGCATGTACCAATCGAAACTGAATATGGAGGATACAGGTAAAATGTTTTTAAATCAGGTTTTGTAGCATTCATCTCTTTAACAATTCTCATCATTGCAGTATACACTGCAGTCGTGGCTGTTGTCGTAGCTAAGATTATATCGATCGATTGTGTGTTTTTTTTTTTTCTTAAAGGGTTTCTCGTCGGTTCCAGTAAATGAAAATCAAAGAAGCCAGGAAACAGGGATCAGCGCCGGTGCGCTTGTTGGAGTGATCATAGCAGCCGCCGCAGCTTTTGCTATTTTGCTTTTGGTATCTGTGTGCTTGTTCATGAAACACAGAGAGAAGAGAAGAAAGTATGATCTATTATAAAATCCATTCTATTTTTGTCATCACTGCCACAGGGGTCCCGTAAGATTGCTTTACACGCATGCGCAAGACAGTGCTATCGCTTCGCGCGATTAGTGAGAAGAAATCAAGTATACTTCTGCGAAAGTTCAGTTTTAGATTAGAAAACAAAGATCTTTCAAAAATTAAATGCAAAAGAATGAACTTCTTATTAGAACCTAACCGTTATGACCGAGAAACCCGCTAAAGAATCAGGGTTAGCAACAAAAAACCGAATAGCAAACTTAGGAATTTTACAAGGTCTTCGAAAGATAGTCAACTGGAAATTCCCATTCTCTCAAGAAAAATGGCAAAGCAAGTGTAAGGTTAGCAAATGTAGACAAAAACAGAAAAAAGACCTCGTGGAACTAACAGGAACTGAATGTTTCAAAAAGTGAGCCCAAGTATTTCAAGCTTGCCTCTGTCAATGGATTGAATCAATTAAAAGTGAATTAGGTATTAAACATTAATTGGGAAGAAACAAGATTTGAAAAAAAACCTGCGTATTGATAGTATGGGCCTGCGCAAAAGCCAAAATTCCGAGGTAGTCGCTTTTCTGTGACAAAACTCGGCTTACGGCATCTCGTGTAGGCTCTATTTTTGCTCGGTTCAATCTCTCTAGATTATCATTTGAACTTAATTTGAAGTGCTATCCTGTTACTCGTGGGGTCAGTGAAAACAATCAAATCAGCATAGAAATAAATCGCGAAATTAGAGCGAAACTAAAGCCAATTAATAGCCTGTCAGTCAGCTTTTTCATTTAGTTACAGACAAGTCTTGAAAGTCTTAATTGTACTTGGTTATCAAAATTTTGATTGCCAAACATTTTGCAGGTTAGTTTAGTCTATGTAATCGGATTTCAGAAATTCCAGCGTTGAGTCTTATGGGGATGTACTCAATGGGCTAGATTTCGCCAAACAGTAGAAGACCTCTTTTCCTGTTAACACCTAGAAAGTTTTTTTGTTCGCTTGTTTTCGATGCCTCATTTTAACGCGGTTTCTTCTTAAATTTAGGAACGAATTCCAGCAGAAAACTTCAGGTAAGTTTTTATTTGGGTAACGTCTTGGTTCTTACGACTCTGCGTCTTTCCACAGAACTCAAATAAGTCCTTGATCAAACTTATCTTTAAAGAGGCTGTTCCATGCTTTGGAGTACTGGGTTCTAACTTGCTAAAACTTCGTGTTGGGTGAACAAGTTTTCAAGTGTCAGCGGAAAAGCGGTCGCCGAGCAAGTGCAGTCGTCTTCTTTGGCATCGAAATTGTCGTTTTGGCTTCCATTCTATAAAAACGGACAAGCTACAGACTATCAGTTGTCAATTTTTTTTTACCTTTTTGTTTTGGCTGTTGGTGAATTCATTTGTGGCGATCAACGGCCACGTCAACTTAAATTCATGGCAGACTTCGAAGCGGCAGTGAGCGCCTTAAAATAAGTTTACAACATGAGTAAATCTAAGCTTACAAACTCTTCTTTTGGATTCAAAACCGAGACAAGTTTACCTAAAGATCGAATAAAGTATGGAAGATATCCGGGCAGTTTGCCTCCGATTTTGCATTTGCTGCGAACTTTCACTTTCAAGATACAAAGATCGAGAGTCAAAGTAGCCTTCGTTAGAAAGTGTTTCACGAAGTTTTGGACGCACGCACGGAATAAACTTCGTGAAACGCTTGCTACGCAGGCTAGAGTCAAAGGTGAGAAGAATTTTGCTATGAATTTGGCTTCGTGTTCGTTCTTTCAGTGGTCACTTCCTGCAGACTGTTTTTACGGAATGGCGGAACGGTAAAATTGGAATGAACTGTCAGTCTCACGTTTTACAAACGAAAGCAATCGCTTTTATTTTTTGTATTTCATCAAAACAAAACTGAACTGGTCCGGTTTGACGTTCTACGTATTCAACATTCAGCTATTGACCAAACAACAAAACCTATTGCAATTATGGTTTCGACGTGTCAGTTGTTTATATTTTAGAGTTGTGTCTTTTGCCTTCCAGCCTGCACCGTTCTGTGACTACAAAGTCTGAGAAGAACAGGGAAGGCAGCCAGAATGAGAAAGGGAACAGCAGCAAAAGATAAACAATTAAGCGGCTTCGCAATGACGATAACTTTTCGTTCTTTATAAACTTTTAGAATTTGAATCCGTTAAGGTGGTAGTCGTTACGTGGATATGTTAAGTGCTAATGAAAATGAAATTATAAAATGTGCAGTGCAAAATTATTCATATATAGCAGCTGATGTATCAGTATGGTTGTAAAACAACAAGGTACTTAATAAAATTGTCAGTTGAGAGCAAGTCTGGGTTTCGTTGACCAACTGTTATTCGTCACCATTTTCCATGTGTCTGTTTAGATTGCAAGCAGAACCTTTCTATTCCCGAAATCATTCGAGTTTAGAAGTTCAAGAAGCGAGTTTTGCAAGCAAAAACCGTTTAGAAACGGATCAATAATGGTAACCGAACTGAGTTGAGTGCAATTTGGTCTGAAATCATACGCTTGATTTCAATATCAAACGAGTGCGCAGCGGTTAGCTCAGTGGTTAGGGTGCCGGATTTGCATGTGGTTGTCCCGGGTTCAAATCCCACTCTGACCACTGACAGGATTTGGCTTCGGTGATCCCTGAGTCAAATCCACCACGCTTGTAAATAGCCAACTGGTCTGCCTCCAATCAGTTGGGATTCTTAACTGTGGTCGTGTTTGCTCTTGTAACATTTCCACTGAGAAACATTTATGGGATGTGGAAATAAAGTATGATTTTAGACCCAAATTGTGCGACACAAAGTTCAGTTACATTATCACTTTTGAAATCACACAGCAATGTCAGCTGAACCGGGAGCAGTTTTGCTTTAGTGTTAATAAATCATGTGACCAAAACTCGCTAGAGCGTGAACATGAAATATCGTCAAGAAAGTTCATTCATGATAGTTTTCTGCAAACTAAGAAAACATCCTGTCTAAACAAGCAATTTAATCCTTATCATCGAATTTTATCACATATGTTCTCCACTTCTTCGGTTGGTCAGGCGATTTCAAGCTGGACCGAAAAAATTGAATGCGCTAGTGCTGTCAGTGTAATTATTGCATGAATGCATTCAAGCAAACATGAAAAATTTGATGGAAACGACGAGTTTTCCCGTAATGAGTGCTTTGAGTTAAGTCCTTGAGCTGATGACGCAGTACGCTGTTTTATTGCTAGAACTGCGTAATTGGAATCAGTGCGTAAATCATTTTGTCAAGTTCTGGCGGATTCCATTGTTTTGATGTTAAGCTTACATTTTCAAGATGGCGGGGTTTGCATCATGCGTTCATCCTCTTCTTAGTTGATCTTAAGGTGTTTTTATTGACACTAAAAGACTTCTGGTTCTTTAGTGGTATCGGAAAGCGAAGAACAGCTTTCTCTTGTGCCAGTTAGAACTTATTTGTCTTGTCGTTTATTGTTTTCACAAATTTTGGATGCCGGATCGTACGGATTTTGAAGACAGAATGAGGAAATATCGACAAATTCAGCCGCCCTTAAAATTGATAGAATACTTCAAGAAAATTGACAAACTTCTCAGGAAACTTGGATACAGATAACCATTCCTCTACGAGCAGGTCATCATTGTTTTGAAACTTTAAGTAGTTAAATTCGTCCAATTTTTTAGTAGGAATTGTCGAATTTGGGCAACAACGCCTGCAAACATTTATTTTTGTCTCTGTTTTTTACTGTCTGATTGACCGAAGAAGTACAGTTCCGAAATCTCATTGGTCATTTTATTTTAATGCTTGTTTGTGAATGGCTGAACAAAAAGACGCGTTAAATTTTAGAGTTCAAAATAGTGAGATTTAGGAATTAATCGCACCGATGTGAGCCAATCAGATTGCACGGATTGACTGTGATTTCAAAATGGATGTAATAAAATCGGTTACCGATCAACAGTTCGAAAGGTCGTGCCCGGCGAGTAACGAAATTAGCGCTAATTAGCGATACCTCATGACCGCCGGCAGAATTCACCAACAGCCACAACAATGAAAAAGGTGAATAATGACAACTGATAGTCTGTAGCTTGTCCGTTTTTATAAAACGGAAGCCAAAACGACGATTTCGATGCCAAATAAGACGACTACACTTGCTCGGCGAGCGCTTGTTATTCCTCCGCTTAAACTTGAAAGCTTGTTCACCCAACACGAAATCAAGTTTTAACAAATAAGAACCCAGTATTTTAAGGCTTGGAACAGCCCCTTAAATGAAATCGTTTTTAGGAAATGTGATAAACAGCAGTGAACCGCTGACCAGCTCGCAGCATCTGGTGTTCGACCAAGGCGCCGGAGTATACTCGGATAATTACAGAAAAAAACAACAGGATGTAAATAGTGGTCATTGCAACTCGGGTGATATTGTGAAGCAGAAGGAACTCAGTGAGTATTAACGTAAAGGAAGCGTAATATTCAAAGCCAAAAATATAGGTTGTCTTTACGTCTTACAAGAAGTGGAACTGATATCAAATATTTGTTGAGTTTTAGGTGCAAAAGGTTTGAAAGATGCGTAAACATCCTCATATATTTTATGATCAACTTATTCTTGGGATAGTGCAAAGTCCTTTGTGACCGCAAACGCAATACTCTGTTCTATGTTGCAATAAATCTGTGCGAAGTTCCTTTAGAATTTCCCATGTCCACACCCTTTTTTTTTTTTTTTTTTATTTGTTTTATAACATTTCGACTCTAGGAGTCACGGGAGGACCCATACGAGGTCTGCCACCCGGGACCTACGGCTTAACGTCCGTATCCGAGAAGATGCAAAGGTCTTGCCGTTTGCAAATGTTGAAGTAAAGGCAGCACCTTCTCCTCAGTTATTTTAAGACCCTGAATGAAGGTCCGGCACTGGGGATCGAACCCGGGCCTCCCGCACGACAGACTGGCGCCTTACCGACTGGGCTAACCAGGCGGTAGTTAATTGTGGTGACTCAATTTGTTGGTTTTAACACTTGACATTTTGGGCAGGTTCCTCAGTTCACGTAAACAGCTTTTCAGATGACACGCACTTTTACGCCAACCCTGAAGATTTGCGTCCAGGCTGTAACAAGCACGAAGAAGAAGGATTGCAGTCCTTTATACAACACAATCCTGTTTATGAAACCTGTGATGAAATCGGGTCCGCAAGTGGAAACATTGGACACGAAACACTGCAGTATACGCATGCACAGAACGATCCAAATTATTCCTCAATATCAGATCGGGCTTCCAAACCAACATCAACTAAAAAGTACTTTTTGGACACAAGTATGTCTGCCGATAATATGTATCAAGTGGATTCAAGACAAACACGAAAGGGACTGAGCTCTACTCGTGCCATGCCCTTGCAGATGGAGCCGGACTACGCTGTCCTAGAGGGTCCTGACCCATCTACACCATCCAGTCGTAATGAAACCTCTGCTAACGTATACAGTGTGTTGTACAACGACAATACTTGTGCTAATTCCCAAGAGGAAAGGTCACATGACTATGACGTCATGCGGGGTTCTAGGAAACCGTACCAGCATAGTACAAGAAACGATGAAGAGACTCACAAACCGCTGGTGAGTAAAAAAGTTGTTGACTCAGCAAAGCCGAGTGATAAAGGTTTGTTAACAGAGGGCGAACTTCAACAACGAGGCGGTGAAGACAACAACACTTATGATAGTGTTGGTGATAGTATTGGTTGAGCACGTGTTGTACACGTGCTGATCATCGTTGATAACAACAACTAGAAGACTTATGATAGTGTTGGTGGTAGTATTGGTTGAACACGTGTTGTACATGTGCTTATCATCGTTGATAACAACAACACTTATGAAACTGTTGGTGATAGTATTGGTTGAACACGTGTTGTACACGTGCTGATCATCGTTGATAACAACAACTAGAAGACTTATGATAGTGTTGGTGGTAGTATTGGT
>JAOBAT010089149.1:0-15288 GCA_026413305.1 Hydrozoanthus tunicans
CTTCATATGTGTTGGAAGTGTAGAATGTGAACTGTTGTCCCTTGTTAATTTTTGTGAAAAAAATTCTCGTTAACTGCAGTACCGCTTCTTTTCTAACTTTATACTTATTGCTATTTAAGTTTACTGCACCTTTGACATCCTTAGAAAGCTTAGACCTCAATAGTATAGTCAAAAATATCTATTAGAATGTTTACCATAACATTGTTAAATCTAGTATTAAATCTAGGGCTGTTACTCACATGCATTTCACTAAGGTTGTACTTTGTAGTTCTAGAATTAAATAAATATGCCTCCTACATAAGTCGGTAATAACCCATTGTCCTGTAATCGCCTATAGTATACGTATAGAGTTAACTTGAATTTAATTAAAAGTTATTCATAAGTCAACGCTTTGTAGTTACTTCAAGGAGCCAGTGCCCTTCATCAGCTTTATTATTATTATTATTATTATTATTATTATTATTATTATTATTATTATTTTTATTATCATCATCAGAAAAAGTTTGAAAAAGTTAACTTCGTAGTTTGTTATTATTATCATTAATTTCGTAGTTTATTATTGTCACTAGCTTTATAATCATTTTATTAATTATTGTAAAAGTTTTTGAAGGGCACTAATAAATATGTTGTTGATGCTGTTGTTGTTGTTGTTGTTGTTAAACACTTTGCGAAGTGCTCGTTCGTGGAACCTCTCTAATTTACTTTCATCAGACTTTAGACATGCAAAAGTGCCAGCATGAAATTAGCATTAGGTAGAAGTAATTTTTTAGGTCGAGACAAGATACTTATTTTTCTACTGGCTTTTCACAATTGGCTTAAAGTGAGAACTTAAGCTTAGTTTACTGTCTCTCTCTAAGCCATTAACGCAATCCCAATTAACTGCAAGACGGGAGTACTTCGTGGCCAGCTATGGTCGGGCGTACTTCCTAGCTCCATTCTTCCTGTGAGGGTTGTAATCTCGTATCTATCCTTTTTTCAAATTAAATAAGTGCGTTATCTTTATATCATTGTGTGAATGTTCCTAAAGCCTCTTTAAGCTCCACGTTCGCCAGTTTGTTACCTTTCTCTGTACTGTATAGTTGATGGTCGTCGACATACATCAGAAATTTTTAAATCTAGTTAATATATCCTTTAGTAAATATGTAATTAACTCTTTGTCGATAAGTGTTCCATAGCAAAGGCCCATGACTCGCTCCCCGATCGCGAGAGCAACCTCTGCGTGTCTCTACCCACTCACTAGCTAACCGTGGATCCAATTCGTATCTGTACAAATTAAATTGCATGGACTTAACTTAGTACTTTGTTAGTAGCGACTAATGTAAGAAACAAAGCCGAATATTCTTAAGAACATTTTGAGCTTTAAATTGGCCAAAGTATAAAAATATTCAGCCTCGGTTCGAAAAACAATATTCTTATAAAAAAAAAAGAGTGTAATAGTTACCGCATTGGAAATGTGAGAATTCAAGTTCAAATTGTCATCAGTTAGAAGTCATGACGGAATAAAAAATAAATTCCCCGGCAAGGCAAAAAGGCTTCACCCTTGGTTCAAGAAAAGCGTCACTTGTACTTGAAATAATAAGGTGTTGATGCATTTGGGCGGTCGGATCTGTTATGTATCCATGTTCTGACAAGACAAATGCCCGTTCTGTCTATAGAGACTCTTAAATGCAGTCCGGGTAAGTGACCTCATAAATAACATTTAAACTCTTTTATCCATTGGGATTTTGGCCTTTGTTAATCATAATAGCCAAAAGATAACTTTTTTGTGTCATAAAGACAACAAGTTTCCGAGATATGGAACTTGTATCCAGACTTTTCTGCGATTTATCAGGGCACTTCCGGTTCTGTATAAAGAGGGCTGGACGATTTGTTTAGGACGGATTTTCTGATATGCTTCGAGTTGGAAAACCATTCAAGCCCATGAACTTATATAATTACTGGTCTTTTTTAACTTGGTTGGATAAAAGCTTCTACTTATTTGTGCAGATTCGCTAAGAACAGTTTGATCCAGGCAATTTTCAAATGCCACAGAGATGAGTATATTGTCCTGTATGCCCAGGGGGGGGCACTCCCTTGAAAAGTAGTTAGCGAGCGGAGGTACACAGAGAGGCTGATTTCATCTTTTCGTTATGTAAAAGTACCGGACCTCATTTAATCAAATCTTCTAATTCGAAATTGATAAATAAACCCCAAGATGTACCAAATGCTTAGTTTTTTGCCAAAGGAATAAAAAGACTGTGTGCTATGGCAACCGGAGTTTAAACGTGTAGTTGTACTTTATTGGCGACCGGTTCCAGTTTTACAACAGTTGCCTAATTGATTTTGTACTTAATATAAGAAATTTGCAATCTTGAATTAGTATATTTTGTTACAATGGAACGTTTCTGTCACGGGAGGATGCTAAAAGCGGTCAGTAATCCATTTGATTTCTAGAGCCTGGGCCGCCTGTGAGTCACTAAGGATTGGGACGAGCCCGGTCATTTTTCACATGGATGGCCTTTGGTGGGACCTGGAACCTACTTTCAAACAAGATGGCGGCATCCTTAGTTGGTCGATTGGCGAGGCAAAATATTGGATGTTTTTGTCGATATGCTTATCGTTTACCGGCTTCTTATCACACAGAAACGCGCCTTTCTGTTTTAGGGAAAAAAGGAAAAGATTTGGAAATTGTCAAAGAGGGTGAAACGGTGAGCAAGATTTATTAACTTCGAATTTTTCTTGATCTGGATATAATTTACCGTAAATATTTTGCAAATTAATATTGAAAAATGATTCGGTGAATCTAGAAGAGTCATTTCGTGTATATATGCACGCATACGTTCAATTTCGTACTCAAATGTTACGGTACCCTTTTAATAATTGTCTATATTGGGTTTCATTTTTTCAAGCTGTCCCTTGAGTAAAATTATGCTTGAAGGTAACCTATAAAATTGAACATTAATTATGGTTATGTGTCTTATCTCATTTCATTTGTTTTCTTTTATTTGTCAACATCCTCTTTCACGTTGAATTTATTTAATTTTATGCCTTGTACGACAGAAAACAGCATTACTGGACTACCAAAACTTACCTAAAATTTAAAAAAGCAGATAGTAGTTGTTGAACCATAGTTGTCGTTGTTATTTAATGTTATGTCAGTTGTACTTCCTCTGAAGACTGATTCTACTTTAATTTTCACTTTGTATGTGTCATTTTATACTTGACTCAAATTTCTCGTTCAAAATACTACTCGGCTGTTACAGATGATCTGTCAAGAGAAATTGCCTTGGAATGAAATATCTTATTAGTAATTCATTAAATGTCTGACAAGGTCTGTAAGAGGAAACAGGTTTTGTCTTCTAACTTTTTACTTGAACTGAAGTAAACTTTAAATGTTTGTAATGAAGGATTTTACATTTCTTCAGTTTAATATGAAAGTGAACTGTATATATAGACATGAAAACTTAAATCATTGTCACTTTTTAGGAAGTTTTGAGCTCAACAACTGGGGTACCAGAATGGCAAGTAAAGAATCGCAAAGCACACATTTTTGTACCAGCAAGGAATGCAATGCAGTCGGGTGACTGGAACACAAGACACTGGACATTGAAATTTGACACAATGGAAAGATGGGAAAATCCCTTGATGGGCTGGGCATCGAGGTAAACCTCATCTGAATACTTGTATCTTCAATTAGCATCTACAGTTTACTGAGCGTTAGAGCTTTGCCATATCCATGAGCCCTTACCTGTCAGTATTTGTGCTTGAGTCTCAGTCTTGAAAACTTTATTTTAGTCTGAAAATTTGCAGTATTAAAGAAAAATAATTAAAAATTGGATCTGGCAGCAGTCTCTCACAAATTTTGTGTTTTATTTTTGATAGTGGTTTAAGTGTTTTACAAGGTACTTCTAGTAAAACGGTTTTTGAAACATAGAACCAATTTTAAGTGGTTGTGTTTTTTGCCTTCAAACAAAGCTTGTTTAGTGTTGTACTTTGATTTGCTTTTTCCTTTTGAGTCATGCTCAATACTAATTAATACTAGTCCACTAGCCAAGGTCTAGAAAAACTTTAAAGAGGGCTCCTACTAGCTCCCAGACTAGTTGGTTTTGTAAAATGGTTTAAAAAATAGAACTGAGAGATAAGCAAGTCCTAACTCATTTATTGGCTTGTCCTTGTGGGATAGTAGTTTATTGACTCAGTGCTTACTAGTGCATTGCTCAGTATCCAAAAAAGTTAGTTTTGAGCACTGCATTGTGCCTGAAGGCCATTGAAGTCTCTGCTGTATGTTGCCTGTGTGCAAACAATGCTAGGTTTCTTCTGACTAATTATTGAGGGAACCTCCTTCCTCGCAGTATCTCTGCACATTTTCTAGAACAATTATGATAATTGGTACTTATCAATTATGTACCATGCACCAATTGGATACCCTTTTTATAATTACAGTGGTGATCCATTATCCAATATGGATCTTACATTCAATTCAAAGGAAGCAGCAATCACATATGCTGAGAAACACGGTAAGGCTGAAACAAGTACTCTGATGTGTGTTAGGTTCTAGGGTCCCATGGCTTTATGACAAACATGCAGTCTCAAAGCTAAAAACAGAAAAAAATGGTTAGAAAGAAAGTTAAGTTTTTCCTGGCACAGAAAAAATTTTGATATCTACCTATGTGAAAATGTAACAGGTTAGTAAATAGAGCACATAATAACTGTATAAACTGGGACAATAGCAGGCTTATGGGGGAGGGGGGGTTGGTGCATTTACACCCCCCCCCCTCCCACAGATGGAATAAGTCTACTATTTTGTTGACCAACTGTTGAAAAAACAATTATTTTCTGTGTTGTTCTGAAGTGTCAAAAGTGTTCATATTTTAAACTTAAAACTATTTTTCTGAATTGATTTTGAAGATCAAAGGTTTGAATAATATTCAGGTTTTTAAGGTTAGTTCTGTCTGTTTTATACTTCATTCTCAGACAACCTTATTTTCAAAGTTTCCCAGGGGGGGGGCATGCCCCTGGACCCTTTGGCATCCTCATTCAATTGCATCCTCTCACAAAAATTCCTGGCTAGGGGCCCAAAGAATAACACAAAATAGCTATAAGTCCGCTCTATTTTGGGGGCTACACTGTTTTTCGGTAACAACCTCAGTGGTTAGCAATAAAATTGGTGCCTTGAAGTACATCTTCAGCATATGGTAGGTAGGAATCCTGTATGTGTTAGTGAATTGATATTATTTATTTTGTGGTACCCTGCTTACCATTTTCAGTATGAGTTTAACAGTACAGCTAAATCAGTAAATGTGAAGTAAAACTTTAAAATCAGAAAAAGCCTTGTTTAGAATTACTCAAAACTATTACTTGATATGTTGGTGTGCTTTGTCAAATGATCACATGATAATTAGAAGAAGGTTTTGAGTAAGCATTTCATATTTGAGCTAATACTGTGTTTTTTTTTTTTTTTTTACAGGATGGGACTATGAAGTGGAAGAAAAACCTGTAAAAACTATGATAAAAAAATCGTATGGTGCCAATTTCTCATGGAACAAGAAAACAAGAGTTTCAACAAAATGAACAGTGCTTAGCATAATGCTGTGGTTTGTCTTGGATTTGTATCGATAGAGATCTCAAAAGTATAGTAAACATAGCTATCAAGTTTTGTCTACTGTCAATGGGACATGATTAAATTTTGCAATAAAACATGGTTTTTTGAATATCGACTGTGATTAAAGTCCTGTAGGACTGAATTGCCTGTTTGCTGTGAGTTTTTGATTTGAACTTAACAATCGAAGAACTTGTGTTTAAGTGATAGTTCACTGAATAGTTTGAAAGCTTAGATTTTAGAAAATTCAGAACCTTTTCAGAGGACTTTGAAAGTAGTTTTTGATAACGCAACAAAACTTAAAATTTCCTTTGGGGTATTACCAGAAATTTTGCATTGAACTTTTTAATTGCAATAAGGTTTCCAATGAATAGTCACTATTCTGGAAGGAATAAATCGTGCTCAGAGATGTACTGCACTGTCAGTCATAACTGTATCAAATGTTGAATAAAGTTATATCCTGAAACTAAATCACTTAGTCTTGCTTTAAAGTTCTTTGAGCGAAAAAGACGTATCATACGGCCTTCTCCGGGTTTCTGCCGAGTCAGCTCGGACCACGCAAGTGTCGTGAACGTGATAACTGGCCCAGCACATCCTGCAAAAAACGGTCCCGCGTGTGCGATAACACGGTCCCGCGTGTGCGATAACAGGAATAGCAAACCATCTTTCTTAAGGAAACTTCTCGCTTAGCCTCCTTAACGCCGCGCCTAAACCATTTTTCTTATGTAAAGAACTTTGACATCGCCTAAATTGAAACAGTGAACAGAGCTACTTTAATGAATGAAAACAGTCGAGTTTTTAGCCTTTTCTTGATGAAGAAAACAACTGAACGACTCAAGATATTGGGCGTCATATTCGTCGAATAAAGTTGTTTTAGATGAAGCTTCCACGGCTCTTGATTGAGTAATTTGTTTTCAGGCTCAACAACAGATTGCATGACAGCTTCAAGCTTACATTGCTTTCTTGAAAGTCTTGGCTTGTGGAGTTCCTGATTCCGTTGCTGAAATAAGCCAGCCACCGGAAGTGGTAAGCGTGATAATTAACAATTATCCCTCGAGCCCGAATAGGCAAGAAGCCAGTAGCTCATGAGGCCGCAGGCCGAATGGGCTATTTGGCTACTAGCCCATGAGGGCGAGAGGGATAATTGTTTTTAGTAAAATCATACTAGTTGGTCAAAAATCAGAAGTAAAAAATCTTTTTTAAAGCTCTAAAATTAATTTTTTAATGTTTACGACAAATATGATCACGTGCAATCGCTACTCGTAGGCTATCAGTAAGGCCTATGAGTAGCGTAGCCAATCAGAATGCAGCATTCATGATAGACCACTAGTATGATTTTACTAATGTCCATTCAATGCGGCCTTGCTGTAGCTTTCTTATAAAATGCAAGCTTAAACCAGTTGATGCAAAGCAAATTTGCCAGATTGAATTCATGGATGTACTTGTATATTGTGAACTGTATAAATTCAGGATGATTTTGCTGTTGAAAGCTTCACTAAAAAACACAACGCAGTGACACTAGAAGTTTTTGAAATACTTTATTTCTTTTCAATAAGAATACAACAGTGAATGGCAACATAAATCCTGGCCTTTAAAGCAAATAATCTCCAACTTTGTACAAAGTCAGTAAACAAGGGTTAGGATTTAAGGATCCTTTTGAGAACTCTTCTCCATTGACAAATGTTGTTGTGTAACAAGCAGAATTTTTTTTGCTTAGAGATGTTAATAACCAGTAGAGTACAGGTTGTAGGGCTGCACCACTATGTTTTCAAAGTGTTCAACGTCTAGCGTGTGTGAGAGGAGGCGTGTAGTCACTGACTCTTACATTCAGTGTCATGGAGTCTTGCCAGAGCTTGAGCTGAAATGGGAAAAATGTAAATATGATGATGATGTTAATAATCGTGTTGATGGTACTAGAAGTGACAGCTGAAGTGACGGTGATAGATCACCAACACCTCAACAACCCGTTGATGAGTACGATACAGCTAGGTTGTAGAGCTGCACCACTAAATTTTCAATGTGTTTAACGTCTAGTGTGGGTGAAAGGAGGCGTGTAGTCACTGACTCTTACATTCAGTGTCATGAAGTCTTGCCAGAGCTTGAGCTGAAATGGGAAAAATGTAAATATGATGATGATGTTAATAATCATGTTGATGGTACTAGAAGTGACAGCTGAAGTGACGGTGATAGATCACCAACACCTCAACAACCCTTTGGTGAGTGTGATGAAGACAATGAAGGTTGTAGTGGTGGTGATGATGATGATGATGATAGTGATGGTGATGATGATGATGATGATGATGATGATAGTGATCTTAGTAATCAATGGTAATAGATGATCATCACCTCAACCTGTAGCGATTCTATCTTGGACTTGTCAATCATGGTTATGTAGTTTTGAAAAAGTCAATTTCCAAATGCAAAAGAGTCAAAATGAGTGTTTTGTGCTCTCTGCTTAAGTTTTATCACATATTTGACAATCATAAGACCCACTCTAAGACAACTCACTGCTATAGACATGCGTACTGTAAAAGAAAAGTTTAGCAGGTAAACTAGATCCATCACAACTGTCGTGTAGAGTATTCAGTAAATAACGTCATAGAGATAACGTTGCAGTCATAACTATACTTTCGAGAAATTATCCTATTTAGCTTTAAGTAAGGAGGAAGGTATATGGGAAGATGTTATACATAGTTACCTGCCAGCTGAAGAAGCTGTTGTCTCTCTGCGAAGTTTTCTTGCAAGGATTCCATTAACTGAAAGTACCTGCAGGAACATATCATTTTGTTGTTAGATCTAGATAATTTACTTCAGTGTAAGTAAGTTAAACCAATGAAAGTTAAAAGTGATGTTATCAGATTGTCTGCACTTGGCACTTGGATCTTGATGCCTCACTTACCTAGAAAGAGAGGCTCTTGGCGAAAGTGTTTCCACGAGATTGTTTTTCAGAGGTGTTAAGTTAGATGCCACACTTATCAAAGAGAGTTTCCCTTGGCGATAGTGCTTCCACGAGATTGTTTTTAAGACGGATTAAATAGATGCTTCACTCATTTAAAGAAAGAATCTCATGGCCATAGCGTCTCACCCGGTTGTTTTTCAGATGGATTAAGTAGATGCCACACTTACCTAAAGAGAGTTTCTCTTAGCCATGGTGCTTCCACGAGACTGTTTTTTTTGGATGGATTAGAATAATAGATACTTTACTCATTTAAAATAATAATCTCATGGCCATAGCGTATAATCTGGTTGTTTTTCAGATGGATTAAGTAGATGCCACACTTACCTAAAGAGAGAGTCTCTTGGCCATAGCGTTTCCACGAGATTGTTTTTCAGATGGGTTAAGTTAGATGCTACTGTCTGGTTCCAATCTGTGTGATTACATGAATAGTTAATAATTTTTATTGGTTAAATAGGTGTTGAAATGCCTCAATATTTGTTGCACACATGTGTTGAGCTTCTACACACTTTATTCAGCAACTCAACGACAAATTTCTTGGACTTTTGAAAAAGATGAGTTCGTTCGAGCTTTCTCAAATTTTCCGCTTAAAGCTGAAAAGATTTTTTCTTCTGGGTCTTATGCTTTTATCTGCAATTTCTTTTAATGGTTTGAGTACACATGAGACCGAATATTTTATTGTATTCGCTATACTTTTGCTTGACATGTGGCCTACATTTTCATCACATTTTAGACAAAATGGTCGGAAGAGAGAGTTGCATGTTTACTGATCCAGGTGCTGTTCAGGTTTTGATGGCGTACAAACCTGTTGAGAATTCCCTATCCTCGTCTTTGTTCACGTCTCCAAAATGGAGCTGAGTCCCATCGCTACTCGCACCCTCGTCTGAGAGAACAGGTGTTGTTCCTTCACCTGACAGTTTACTCTTCCTGAAGTGCACAAACAAATAGAAGGAAGTTTTACCGACACATAATGTTACGATGACGATAACAAATATTATGGCGATGCCATATTTAAACTCAATTAAGATTTTTTCAATGTTTTTAACCCAGTCACATACCAAAGTGAGAGCAATTCAAGCATGCAAGCCACGTATTTACTGCGTTTTGGAGCAATTTTACCGTTTACTGGCGAGGTTTGATATGTGATTGATTGGGTGCGTTGAATACTGTTCGTTTCTCATAACGTGTCGCACCACACACCCAGGGTGGACAACATTTCTTTAATTGTCAATTGTTTGGCATGTTGCGGTAGATTATTCTCTTTAGGACCCTAGGCCAGAGATATAATTTCCCCCCACTTCTCTTAAACTTCTTCTAAAAGAATGGGCGTCAACATAAACTAAAACAACATAGCCTGTGCCATACTTGCAGCAACATGAAGTTTGGAAAGCATGTTTACCTAAGCTTAGCTAGCTTGTCTCCGAAAGCTGTCAGTGGATCCACTATTGCTTCTTGTTCACTGCCTCTCTTACTATCCACTTTTTCGCTCAGCCTTTCACTTGATTTGGGCTTGTTCATCTCGTTTTGCCCAGAACTGGCGTCATCCTTCGCTGTCGTCTTGCTCATCACTTGAGTGCCCTGCTCAGGGAATCCTCCTTCTACCATCTTTCCCGAGCAAGTTTCTGTTTCTTTATTCGGGTTTTCACTAGGTTCGTTTTCCTTTACTTGGTTTTCTTTCCCTCTGTCTTCTGACGCAGTTTCTTTACCTGCCTTGACGTCGCCCCAGTTGTTTTGTTTACATGCCTCAACCTCTTGTGATTCCTGGTCTCTAACGTCTCCCTTTGATTCACCGCTAAGGTCGGACTCGTCCGACTCAGAGATTTCCGCCAAGGTGTCCAGATGAGCTGTTGGTAATTGTGGGTTGGCTTCCCCTGATTGGAACAGTGTTGCGCCAAGACTGCTGGTACGTCTGCGGCAAAAGAAAATCGGTGTTTATAGGAGGAGTAGTCGAAATTAATGAGAGAGTAAGTTTGTTCTAAAATTTCGTTTCGAAAACTTCGAGAGGGAAGTATGAAGAGAACAAATTTGTTAGATTTGCTTTCTTCCCTCCTATTTTTATCTATAGATCGCAACCTATCCTGGCTCTTACCTAGAGTACTGGATTGATTTTCCAGTAATCTGTTGTTGAACGAATTGAAAGCTTCCCACTTAAACGGTGAGTCAAGTTTCACCTGCAATACTCTTAACAACTCCAACATTTAATAAATAAACAAACACAGGTACCGTGTTTGCGGTGTTAGCCCAGTTAACACAAGGGTGATTTCGAGTTGACACAAGCTTTCTTCGAAATACCTAGGACTCAAAGTATCGGGAACCGACTATGTGTATATAATTTATGTACGTCTGGTTGCTTTTCTAGCGCTCACCTTGACTTTCCATGCATCTTGTCCTGTCGCTCGAGCTCTTCAGCCAGGTGATGTCTCATCTGCTGTGCCTCCAGCGCTTGGGTCTGCTCTAACACTTGCTGGTTGAAGTCATCGCGGATGTTCTGGAAGTTCATCACTACACGCCACGCAAAACACGCTATTGTTATATTACAAGGAACTGTGCTATAGACTATATATTAGTGCACAGACCTGATAAATCAAACCAGACACCTTCAAGACTGGCCTCAGATGACCGTCTTAGAGAGGCGTCCGTCTTATAGAGACTTTAAATGCAGTATTTGACTGAGAAAACGACCTACAGGGACCAAGTTTTGGTGTCCGTTTTTAGAGGTGTCCGTCTTATCTGGGTGTCCGTCTTATCGGGGTGTCCGTCTTATCTGGGTGTCCGTCTTATCTGGTTGTCCGTCTTATCTGGGTGTCCGCCTTCACTGGGTGTCCGCCTTATCTGGGTGTCCGTCTTATCTGGGTGTCCATCTGTATGACTGTATGTACACGTTTTAACGAGAATCTATTTGGTCCTAGGTGTTACGTGTCCAAATAATCTGATTGATAAATTTTTCATTTTTGGGTCAAGGACTCTCATCCCAGTCACTCTTAGGTTTTTGACTTCAAAAACACAATCATACCAACTTTCAGGGTCATAATCCTTGTTTGTTCTACCGTTAATAACAATAACCTCAGACTGAAAGTTCAGTGTTACTAAAAAAATGTAAGCGGTGTTACACAAACAGGACGCAGCCTTAGATCACTTTGGTTATATGAAGGACTGGTACAAAAAGGAAACCGATTTAGGAATAAACGCGACTAAGAGGCGAGTTCAGAGTCTCTGTCCGCTTAGGGAAAAGGTCGTAACAACGGTACTTCCTGGGAACTAATTTAGGGGGAGGGGTATTATGTGCCGCCACCCACCACCTTTTTTCAAAATTGCTGAATTTCTGGAGCAAATATCATGTTCAATAAAAAAGATATTGAAAAAGTGCTTGCACCAACGCCTTCTTTGTGAAGAGAGAAGTCCATAATACAATAACAATCAATACCTCTAAATCAGGTTTTGAGAAATTGAGCTCTGAAAATGTGGGGAGAGGTGGGATAGTGGGTATGTGCCGCCACCGACCACCTCCCCCGACAAAGTTGGGTTCCTTAAAAATACCATTGTTTTGACTTCTTCCCTTATATTCATCGATGGCTATCTGGCCATTCGTCTATGGAGCACAGATTAGGGCTTAGACGACAAGTATGATTTGGTTCTAATCCTTGCAGATTACTTTCATTAAATTATCATCGTCATAATTATCACTACCGCTATAATCTTGATGGTCGTCAACATCATTGTCAGCTTCATCTTTATTCACAAAAAGAAGACAGACAGAAGTGTTAGCTATGAAATAGTTGTAGTTTCTTTCCCTGAGCTTTTTCCCAAAGAAAAGCATTGTAGTATTCTTTCACTTACCCATGATTCCTGCAAATATGTTTCTGAATATAAAAGCTCCAATACAAATCCAAAGAATGATGTAAATCTTTGCCTGAATGTGATTAACCACCTTAACAATATCGTTCTGAATGGCAAACCAATGATCGAGGGTGAAGATTTGAAAAACCGTCAGAAAGGCGTTTCCTAGGGAACTACAGAAGATTAAGCAGAGCTGTTAGATGTTTGGCCCAGTAAGAAAGTTTTTTTTATTGAGCCTAGTAGCTACTTGATAAAAATCAATCTCTGGTTTCCGTAATGCAATTTTTAAGTGCATAAAAGTATTTGATCCTCTCCGCAAGGGACGCTTGTATATCGTAGGTGACCCCCTCCCCCTGGACACATACTCGTTTGTACATAGCAAGTGCCCCCCCCTCCCCCCAAATGGATTTGTTTGTTAATCGTAGTTGAGCCCCTCTCCATGCATACTCGTTCGTACAACCTTTATACTTCACAGAAGTGTTGGTCATAGAATAGCACAAACACAGAGGTCCGTCTTGAAAACGTTCAACTATTTTCCATGTATGACCTAACGAAATGAAAACTGTGCACAGGAACTTGAAAAGAAAAACTTTTATTTCAATGAGTTCTTGTGTTATTATTATTATTTTTTTTTGCAATGAACTATCCCATCGCGTCCCATCTTATCCCAACCGCACAAACTATAAGCTATAAAATATTTTTTACTAAGGTACGAAAGAGAGAGAGCCGAGAGATTCCATTTGACTGTTTTAGCTTAAAAGTGTCTAAATTCCCTTAAGTCTTCACCTGAAGCTTTCTTTGTAACGCAGATCTTTCCTGTCTGACTTGTCCAATGCATCAAACATCACCGTCCCAGCCACAGCAAATATGTACATAAACAGACCCAGCAGAATTAGAATGAAAACCATGGACTGCATGCAGGAAGAAACGATTTAGCTTGTTAGACACAGTTAGGATGAGCACTGGGCGCAAATCATTCCGGGGGGGAGGGGGTACTCCCTATATTGGGATGGTAGGTATGACCGTCGTATTTTTTAGGGGTTAAAATTGCCAGTCCGGTATTTTTTAGGGGTTGTAAAAAGAAATCCGGTGTTAAACCGAGAGCCTGGTATTTTTTAGGGTTTAAAAACGCAGAGCTATTGGACTGCTTGCAGTCCTGTATTTTAGCAAACGTGCGTACTGATGAGAAGTCCTTTGGCGAACGTTCTACTACGCGCGTGCCTTTATTTACTGCATATCACGTTCAGAACAACACGAGGGACTTAGCGCCGACCCGCTAGCTATCCTGGGAAAGTTCTCAGCTTTCAATTGGTATTTTTTAGGGTAATTTTAAAACCGAAGGTATTTTTTAGAGTAGAAATTTTTTATCCCTAGGTATTTTTTAGGGTATTTTGCGGACTTTCCGACGGTCATCCCTACCCTTTTGACCCTGAAGTACCCCCCCCCCCCGGGAAATCATTACTAGACAGCTTGACAAGTTTTCCACGTAACATGCCGTGTCTGTATAAGTACCGATCCCACATCATCAGTGAATACGTAACTTTGATTATAAATACTAAGTCCTGGGACTTTCACCCAGAGTTGATTCGATTCTATAACTAGTTGTACTGAAGAGTAAAGTGAACTTGCTCCGTTTTTTCCTGTCTTGTAATGAGAAGTTACTGGTTGTTTTGCCGTTTCTATTCAGTGTATTGAACTCACAACGCACCTTGAATGCTTTGAGAATAGTCAAGACAATAATTCTCAACTGAGCGAATCGTGAAACCTGCAGCAAAAAAAAGAACCTCTCTTTAGTTCGTCTGTATATGTTAGTTAGAACAGAAAGGAAAAGTCTTTTTTATTTTCTTAAATCTTAAGTTAGGACATCGGTGAAACTGACATTTTTGACATTTGGCTACGCAACGACTTTTTTCAAAGCCTAACTTTTTCGCGCGCGCAAGGTTTAACTAACATCCGGCGATGAAAATGAGGACGAATATTGGTCAGTGCATATTATCAAACCAGCGTGACCGGGCGCAAAGCCTTGTTTTTCGCCCTCGTTCCCGAGAGTAAAGTTTTTATATATTCAACTTACCATTTTTAGCGATCGTAGAATCCTGAACACTCTCAGATTCTGGCCGATAACCGACACCTCCTCCGTTGTGTTTTTACCCGATGAGAACTCGATGATCTCTGGAACGAATGACTGAAGAGAAACAAAACTTGAAAGTCAATCAACCCTCACGCTGCTAACCTTAATTGTTTTAAAAGCTCTCTGTCTATTGTAGACATACAAGCAACCGAACGTAAATCGGATTACAAAGACGTAAAGAGGTACAAAGAAAAACAGATAGACATAAGACAAACAGGTAAACAAACGGAAAGGCAGATCGATCACAGTAGACAAGCAGCTCGAGAAATGCAGACAGACATCTAGAGAGACAGACAGGCATATCGGTAGACAAACAGACAAAGAGACAGACAGACAGACAGCTGTACATCTTAAGGCCAAAATTTGACCCGACTTTAAAACAAAGACTCAAAAAGACTTTCCCATAATTATAGACAAAAAGAAACAAATAACGCAGAAACGCTAGCAACTATGCTATATTTGAATAAATTCAAGAAGGCAAAACATAGAGCCCGTTTAAGTGCTTCAGTCGAAACAAACGAGTCGACAGAAAAAAAGTTAATAGACAAAGCCATCCCAGGAATACTATGACTGTCGAATCCAATAGTTTCACTTAAATGTAAATGAAAAAGAATAGCCAATACAACGCAGAGTTTAAGTTTTTCTCATACAATATATTTCGGCTAGCCATACTAGGCTAAGCCTTCTTCAGGCCAGGTATACCATAAGACTATACAAGGCTAGCCATACTAGCCTTCTTCAGGCCAGGTATACCATAAGACTATACAAGGCAAGCCATACTAGCCT
>JAOBAT010089160.1:0-17869 GCA_026413305.1 Hydrozoanthus tunicans
GCTTGTTGGATATGAGATGATTTATAGCCAACTCGGCGCTACGCCCCTCGTCGGCTATTTACCATCTCATATCCAACGCGCGCTCTTGGAATAATTGTTAATTATTTAGAAAGCAAAACGGGTTGTTTCACAATATTTATCTATTTATTTAGAAAGGAAAACGGGTTACTCTACAATATTGCTGCTTTTCAGCTTCTCTGTCTGCTTTTCTACAGTCCGCATATTTACATATAAACGACGTCATTATGACGTCATTTGGTTCAAAAATCAACTTTTTGTAACAAAAAATAAACGAGCATCCGATTATGTGTACATTGCCAAAAATCATTGCAATATCTTTAACAGTTCCTGAGCTGCAGCCGCGGGTTGTTTCCTCCCCCCCCCAAATTCTGAGGAACCCCCAAAAAGCCCAGTCTGAGTAGGATTAAGCAATTGACACTACAGACAGTTTCACTTATAGCTTTAGTTACAGCATGTCGATGTCACTTAATTCATCACCTGAACTCAAATCATTATTTTCTTTTTGATGGTCAGATAGCAGGATCGTGTCAAGACAACTCGCCCTGGGAAAACTCATCCCAGGATCATGATTCCCAATTTTGCAGATGACACACAATCGTGTCCCTGTTTTTTGTCAAAGCTAAATATTGGAGTTTGAGTCCCTCAAATTCGTTCAAAAACCACAAGACATTGAATTTTTAACTCACCTATCAAAGACCTTGCGTATTATTCTAAGTATTGCCTTTGTTGTAGGAGTTTGATGGAAACACCGCGTCTTCGCCATCTGTAACTAAGAATACCTTCGACGAGAATACAGTTGGTAGAGCTTTGGAGTTTATCCCTACGGACTTTAATGTTTGGCCCTCCGTTCGATTAGAGGTTTATGGAGTTACCAAAGGTAGGGAATAGTCAGTACAGTGCAGTTGGCTTTCTCAAGAATGTTTCCGCCAATCCTTACAGCATAGTTTTCGTTGTGTTTTGTCTATCTACTTACGTCTCGACCCTAGTTTTCTTTTCACCCATCTTTTTCTTTTCCACCTGTTTTTAATATTTGAAAAAATGGAAAAATAACTTTTAAGCAGAAATTGCTCTTGTATCATGGAAAACGCAAAAAAATGCTTTGTATTTCGGGTTACATTTTCCAAAAAAGTATGATTGGCAGAATGAGTTCTGGCTGACTTGGAAGTGTCGCACCTTAACAACACTGAAGCAGAGAAACATGATTTTCCATTTAACGGAAAGTTACAAGTGCAGTGTGTATTCCCTGGAAGGAACTGACGTCGATCCCTCACTTATTAGGCGCTGTTCACCGCACTCACTCTCCAGTCGAAGCTGGTACTTACTGTTATAATTAAACGGATTGTACGGAATATGCCCCGTTTAAAGACGAATAAACGATTAAACTCGCCACTCTTATGCGGACTACTATTGATACTGATCTTTCTGTTAAATCGCCCCCATCAGTTAATTATCAGGCCGATGTTTTGTTTTTACCATTTGTTGTTCTGATTAAATCCCTACCAACATCAGTTTGCAGATACTCTTTGGGAATAGAGAAGAGCCTAAAAATACCAGACCCTCAGATCACGGCAAGTACTGGTACAGCTGCTGACGGCCGACTGTACAATGGTTTAGCCTGGTGTGGTACGACCGTGTCTGGTGACTACCTACAGGTAGACTTGGGGCAGAGTGTGACGATAACAGGCGTGGCTACTCAGGGAGATCCTAGTGCTGAGAACTGGGTGACACAGTTTTCTGTGAAGTACAGTTTGGATGGTAGCACGTGGTTTGACTACATGGCCAATCAGCGGGATAAAATGGTATGAATGAGTCGTGCTCCCTGATAAGAAATCGATTGTATCGCGAATAATGTTTTGAAGTAATATTTTTGTTGTTAAATAAGGTATTTAACAATTTGCGTTGCAAGGGAACCCTCGGTAATTAGTCAGAACTTTAACGGAAATTCGAATCTGCGTACAAGTAGTAACTGGCGTGAAGTACAAACAAGATCAAGTATATTATTGGATTTGAGTTTTAAAGGTGCTGCCTTTTAAGAGCCAATCTCTTTAATGACCGAGAAACCGGCGCACGTCGTGAAATTTTGGATTTCTTCATATTTTGTCCAGATAATCCCTACTATGAGTTGTTTTCAAAAAATAGATTGAAAGATTCATCTGCGTTGTACTTTTGCAGAAAACCAAGAAAGTTGAAAATTTGACGTACGTTTTGACGTCATTTCACTAGAAGAACACAGGTAAAATAAGGAGTTTTCAGCATGCTCTTTCTGACAAACGCGCCCATATATTTCAATGAGCTTTGACCACAAACTTATTGCTGGACGTAAACAAACAGCCAAGTTCGTCGGCTTAACAATGACTGTAGATTGAAAACTTCTGTTTAATTTCTTGCTATCAAATTCTGTGTTCTTGTGGATCAAAAGAAATGATACTTTATGGATTGAACTCGCAACGGTTTGGCATAATAGTCTCGCCTCCAGTAAGTGTCACGTCACTCAACCTTGAAAATAACTTTGAAGTTTTCGGATCTCGATTGCCGTCATTACAGACGTCGAATATTGATAAAAACAAACCATACTGACATACATTATTAATATCATAATTTCTAATCGTTAACTCGGAGCAAAAGAAAAGGTTTTTAACGGTAAACTTGAAGTGAAATTTGAGTCACGCATAACATGATAGTGCTCTGCGTGATGTCACGCTTCAAAAATACCACTTATATTTTCGCCTGTCAGCAAGGCAGTTTTTAATTGCCGCCATTAAAAATTTCATATAATGAAGCTAAAACAATGTACTTAAAGATGAGTGTAGTTTCGTATCCAAAATCAATGTACCAGAGGGCTTTTTTGACCGCCAAAGTTACGTGAAATTTGCCTTCTTGCAAAACAACAAAAACATAGTCAGTTGCAAGGTTCAATATCACGTTCGAACTAAGAGCCTTGTCAAAATAAATAACATCCTGTCAAAGTTAAGGAGTTGTTTTAGTTTGTGGTCAAAGCTCAATGAATTATATGGGCGCGTTTGTCAGAAACAGCATGCTGAAAACTCCTTGTTTTACCTGTGATCTTCTAGTGAAATGACGTCAAAACGTACGTCAAATTTTCAACTTTCTTGATTTTCAGCAAAAGTACAACGCAGATGAATCTTTCAATCTATTTTTTGAAAACAACTCATAGCAGGGGTTATCTGGACAAAATATGAAGAAATCCAAAATTTCACGACGTGCGCTGGTTTCTCGGTCATTACAGAGATTGGCTCTTAAGCATTAGCCCTTCGTAAGGGCAAATGGATTATGGTATAACCAAGTGAGTAAAGGCACCAATCAATTTGCAAGATTTAAGTATCATCAGTCATAATCAGTTCGTTCCAAAAGGAAATAAAAAAAAGATAATACCGTGCTTGTTATAAAAAATGCACAGATTATTTCTTACCACACGATCGTTTTTACAAAAAGCCGAACTCAAAATTGTTTTGCAGATATTTTCAGGCAACACTGACAGAAGCTCCATAACCGTTAATTGGCTAAGCAACTATTTTTTTGCACGGTACGTCAGGTTGTATCCAACATTAGCCAATGGGAGTCCTTGTTTGAGAGTGGAACTCTACGGTTGCGCTCATAGTAAGTGGCTACAAATCTAGTACAAACCCGAGTCTAAACAGACCAACAGACGCACATATGTGATAGATAGACGAACTGATGGATGGTTACCAAAGACTGTTTTGTGTGGGCAAATATGAAATCAAGACAGATGTATTAACGTATGTGTTAATTCAGGTAGAATAAACCATTTGAAGATTCGTGCTTGAAAAATAAGTGGAAACGCTTATCCCATTTCAATTTAACTTGATAGTGAGTTTTAGTGTATACCATCGAGGCAACTTATCTACTGAATTTTCCTTTCAGAAAAAAGGAAGATTTGTAAGGAAAATATATTAATTGAGTCACATAGAATAATAAAACTCACATATGAGCAGTTTAATTTACAACATGTGCATGTGTTTTGAGGAATGGCGTTTTCTGTAGTTTTTCAATGTCGTTTTCCAAAATGGACGCGAAGCGACTGACTTTCGTCCGCCATTTTGTTTCGGTGTTATTATTTCGTGGTAAATATTGTTTCTCATTTACTATTTCCAAACCAATCAAATCGCGCGTTCTTGAGCTGCTATATACTAAAGAGGAGGTAACAAACTAAGAAACATCTTTATCTTTACCAACCTTACCAGTCAAAAACTTTAATTAATCTCTCTTGCAGGATATGTTCCCAAAATCAGTCTCAACGGCACAGAAATAGCCCCAGTTGCTGGTTTTCTTCGTTTATGGTGTAACATCACAGGACAACCCAATCCTATCATCAACTGGGAGCACAAAGGCGGCGATGTAACGTCACTGTCAAGTATCGTCGAGCGATCAGTTGGTGCTGTGCATAGCTTTACATCTTCACTGCTCCTTGTCGCTCCAACGATTGATGAAGTGTTTTCAAAATTTTCATGCCAGAGAGCTAGTCCTTCTACGCGTACTTTTGAATGTAAAAGCTCACCTTACCTTTGTAAAGCACGGTATAGCAGTGGCCCATATTCAGTCAGCGTGAAGGAGTCACCTCTTGTAATGAACTTATGTAAGTTTGCTCTTTCTATTTATCAAGGTTTTTTAATTTAATGAAAACTGCGATTGTCTTGTTATCTGTTGGGCAGAGCAGCAAACAGTGTTCAGTATAAGAGTCAAATTTCCAATGGAACAAATTATATTTCTTTGTTCGTCTGATGTAGCTGACTTGAGTTACAATTCCATGTCCTTAAAGTCTATCCTTGTGAAATGTGTTCATTTCCATGAACTTTGTGTCTCGGAATTTTACTGTTTTTCAGAGAAATGAGCATGGTTCTTACAATTTTTAAACCCCTTTAAAAGTTTAAAATTTCCTTATTACAAACTTGAAATGTAAAACACTGTGTCAGTGTAAAATTCAAGTGAAGCAAGTGTTAGCATATGTCAGTTTTATAAACTTGAACATAAAATACATAAAACATTGCCAAACTGTTTCAACGCGCCATATGTACTCTTTGAGTGTCTTTTTTTTATCCAGATACCATTCCAACACATTGCAGTTTCATGGACTAGTAATTGGTATCAAAGGGATCTGTATACCAGTCGTGGACGTTTTGTGAAGCTCAAACAAACTTCAAACTCCTTGCTTTTAAGAAAAGTTGTCACGTTTAAATAAATCGGTGAAAGTCAGAGAAAAGACGATTTGAGGATTCTATGCTGTCAAATGATCTCTGGAAATCGCATTAAAGTTTGCACAAATATTTTGTAGTCATTTGAAGTCAACAAGTATACTTGTCATTATACTGTAGGAAGCCCTTCATCTGTTGTGGAGTGGATTACGGAAATCGTGGTTTTCAAGTCATTGTTTACTCTTTTGAGATATTTGTCTTTTTCAATAAGCTTCTAATTAGTTATTAAATCCGACCGACCCTATCTTTTCAGGGTATGACAACGGGGCGAAAGCTATTGTTTCGTTTGGTCAAAGTATTGTAATTGTAGTTACACGGATTATGCGGATCGCCCAGTTTCTCTACCTGTGTTTCCATGCAACAGCTTTTGAAATGCTACTGAAGTGAATTCGAGAAACTCGTTTAAAGTATACAGTATTATAGTTCAATAGAAGTAAAGTCTAGAAATAGTTTAGCGTAGATTCTGGTTTCGCTATTTACTAGTTTCTTTTGAGGGCAAATTTTGCCAATTTTACCACGCTACTGAGACACTCAAGGTTTCAAGTGACGTCATATCGTTTGTTTGCGCGCGAATGGATTTCTGCAAAAAACGATGAAAACAACGGTGGCCCACACTTCAAGTGTTACGGCTAAAGCCTGAAAACACGGCTCCCCACATCTTACGGCAAAAGTTTGTTGACATAACAGCAAAAGTTTGTGAACATCTTGCAAAGTTTGTGAACATCGCGGCAACTTGAAAGCTTGACAAAATGAGGACATAAAATGACAACGGCGGCGGAAGTGGAAGTAGGCTAGTTATTTTGCCTGCTTTTTCTTTTGTTTCGGTGTAGATGTCTTTTGTTTTAAAGCTGTGTTTATTGATCTATTTGCACATCTCGATATTATTGGGCCTCTGAGCACATTAACTCAACAAATTATTCATTTTGCAACTTTTATTAGGGTCCACATAAAAGCTGGACAGTTGTCATATGGACTAGCGACACTCGTTTATTAAATCATGAAAGTCCATGGAAGTCCATGGAAGTTGTTGTCAATCGTGGATTGAAAACTCATTAAACTTCAAAACTTTCCTAAATGTAAAATGGCCAAAATTACTGGTATCGCTTGTTTAAAAACTGCTGGTTCAAAAAATCATCAATTACACCCTTTTTGGGTTAAATGAAAGGGATTGAGTTTACACAATTTGTTTGACTGACACTGAAGCGGACACTGTGTTAGAATTGAAAAATCATCTTTGACCTTTGGCGTGCGTTGCATTTTCATTCAAGTTCACTAAAGCAACTGTCCTTTCGGGTTTTCTTTTTTTAATTTTGGTTAGACAAAATATCAAACGTTTGTAGACGTCATACCCGCAAATTTTTTTTTTTTCACTGCTTAATTCTTCAAACAAACAAGTCGGTTTGGCCTTAGATACAAGCAACCTGAAGTTCAATTGTTGTTACTAGCAAATCAAGGAAAACAACACTTCAAGAGATAAGCTTTGACGTGGAAAAGAAAATCCATATAAAGAAATGAAGAAAGATATGATAACTAAATGCAAGAAAGCCTCCTCCGCCGTTGTCACATTTTTGTCCTCAGTTTTTCAAACTTTTGCCGCAACTGATGTTCGCAAACCTTTGTTGTCGAAAATTTGAGCTGCTGACCACAAACGTTTGCCGTGAGATTTGGGAAGCCGTGTTTTTAAAATTTTGCCACGATGTTCACAAACTTTTGCCGTGATGCTCACAAAAAATTGAGGTGCTGTCAACAAACTTTTTCTGCGAGGCTTAGGGAGCCTTGTTTTCAAATTTTTGCCGCGATGTTCACAAACTTTTTCCGTCAGATGTTCTCAAAAAATTTAGGTGCTTTTGTCATCAAACTTTGCCGTTGAGATTTCGGGAGCCGTGCTTTCAATTTTTTGACGCACATGCTGTTCACAAACTTTTGTTTCGCCACACCGTTGAAAACAGTATGTGTACTTCCAATGTAAAGGACTCTTTATCAATATTGAAAATGGCCTTCGCCCATGAGATAATCAAACCGTGTGACGTCACTATGGGTAAAATCGCTTACCATTTCCCTATGAGGTCAAGACCTCCGATTTTACGTTGTGCTCCCAATTATAAAAGAAGATTCGCTATTTGAAACTACTCCAGTAACACTTTATGCTTTTAGTTTGTCTCTTGAGGACTAAAGAACAGTTTGCAATCTTGAACAGGTGATTCTCCCTTCAACAGCATTCTACCTTACTTATGGTTCATCTTTTTGCTGAGATAACTGCTCCTATTGTTTGCCTACATATATAGGCACACTCAAAGCAAAGCAGGTTTTGAGAACGTTGTATGAATCACCTTGAGTAAAAGTTTTGAAAAAACAGGTAAACCGTGTCACTAACGCCAAATCAGATGGTACTATTAATACCTATATACTTTGTTCTTTCTGTTACTTTCGAAGACGTTCCTGCAGCTCCAACGGTAACCGTTAAAAGCGTTACATTGACATCAGTTGTGTTAAACTGGACTCAGCCCAGCATCAATCCATCCAATGAGAAAAGTGTCACGTCGTTCAATATTACAATATCCTTCACCGGGGGCCAGACTAAATCTCTGACACTAAAGGCTGGCACCAAATCATACACACTCATATCTCCTGTCCTTTTAAAGACCTACACAGTCAAGGTGACTCCAGTGAGTTCCTTTGGCGCAGGCATATCGGGATCAGTTTCATTCCAGACAGGTGAGTAGCTATGCTCCATGATTCGGAGAATTTCATTTCTGATTTGCTTGTTCTGTCATTTACAATTATCGCAGTTTAGCTTTGAAATATTGGTTTGCTAAATTTGTTGTTGCCTATTGACGGCACTTCATTAAACAGTTCTTGTAAAGGTTGGACGCGGTAGCGAAACTATCATTTACAGCGTTTATAAATAAATGTAGCGGAACTTTTAAAAGAAAACGATATATTTCTTATTTTTTTACATAATGCTTTTTATAACGAAACTTATATAATGTATAATTATCATTTTATTTTTTGTTCAAAGTTGTCTCTTTAAATTTGAAACGCTTTATACTTTTTAATTTTTTTTGTTTACTTGTCTTCAAAGTATTTTTTAATCTTGTCTCGTTTTCGTCTTGATTTTGTGAAATGTCTTCTCATACGATAGTACTTTTTTCCCTTCCTATCCCTCGTTACTTTGTGTACTACCGTCCTATTCATGTACATTTATCAGATTTTCCGTCAACGCCCTCGACTTTAACGGTGACGAAACACTATGGAAGATCTGCTGTGGTTAGCTGGACTCGTCCTTGGCCAAATAGTGGGCTAGGGGCAGTCACTTCATTTCAGATTGAATATGGTGTCTCAGGAGAACCCAGTACTGCGAGAGCTGTTACTGCATCGTCAAGTGCACGCTCAATCACCATAACCGGTCTGCGGCTTTCTTCCGTCTACAGTGTTACCGTCACCCCTTACGGTAAACTTGGTGCAGGATATGGGCGCTCTAAGACCTTTCATACCCAAGGTAAGTTACTGAACACTTTGCAGATACTGTGAGAGATGTCAACCCATATGCACCACGAGCGTTAAACGGAGAAACATTTATGAATAAAATTTTAAATTAAGGCAATATTCCAAGATCAGCAGAAACACCAGATCTGTTTCCTGTCACTGACAGAACATGTCGTTCTATGTGCAAGTCTCGCGACTTGACGAGGGCATGAAGATATATTCAGCGCGTAGAAGAAGTTAAAATAGTAGTAAGCAAAAAGTGTAGTCCACTACAGGTAGCAACGCTACGACTCCCGGAAAACTTCAAAACCTTGCAGCTTCCAAACCTTACTATAGAGGATGTTTGCGATGTGTTTTATGAATAAAAAGTGTAACTTTGAGCAATATATCTCGTTTAATATTATTTAAACGAGGAGACCTATCAAGTTCTACTCTCCTGTTCCTTACTATTTTCAGAACAAATGTGTTGTGTGAACCATTCCAAAATTTGGCAACTGAAAGCTTCAGGAAATTGTTTGGCTTGCCTGTGGTATCCCTGTTCGTCAGCTTTGACGAGAACTCATAAGTGATCACAATACCTTGTCTGCTCTCAAGTGATAGGGTGACACACAGCAACTCCAGCTCAAACCATTTATTGGTGTTTTTCAAAGCAGTTAAATTTATTTTCATATGTTAAACTTTTTAAAGTGTGTTTAATGTTGGTGTACGTCGGAGATTTATCTCTTGCTGACGAAACTAAGTATCCGAAAGTTTAAGGTCCGAATAATTTCGTAATTAAGAAAGCCAACGCACCGCCCGACAGTAATTGATTGAAATGTTCTTGAAAAATTTTTCTAGAATGGGCTGAATGTCATATTCCAATAGTGATGATGTCTAATTTTAGCATATCTTGTTCGTTATAGCCCGCTGTGACCGTGTTCCTATAGCGATCAGACAGTGGTCTTCCTCCTCGTTTAACGTTAGTGCTCCTCCAGCGAACGGTCAGCTGGACTACACTGCGGGCTCGTCATGGTGTGCCTCATCAAGTGATTCATCTCCATACTTGGAGGTTGATCTCGGATCGGTTCATATCATTTGTGCCGTGGCCACTCAGGGTAACTCTCGAGCAGATCAGTGGGTCAAAACTTATCTAGTACAAACATCAGAAAACAAGTCCAGTTGGTCAGACCCAAAGGTAGAAGTCAAGTTTTTTATGGTACATTGATCTGTACTGTTTGATAAGTTCAAGTTAATGATTTTGTAATAGCTAATGTGAAATTAAACAGTTAACCTTTCATCCGATGGACATGATAGTTGGAAAATATCATCATCTTCTTTTGCGCTATCAATAAAGCTTAATCGAATAGTTGCTAATATTTGCTTTTCTGGTGTTTTTTTCCTATTTATCCCCATAGGTTTCGTTGAGAACTATTAAAACGCATCCAAAATAAAAGTTTTGGTTTCAATAGATGTTTCAATCATCATATATGTTTATTTCTGGAGAGAGGAGGTGGAGTCAAGAAGGGCCATACAAGTTACTTCACTGGCCATGGCCCTTTTTTTGTTTTTGAGAAATACGACACATCAATTGGTATAATACTAGAACATTGTCTACTAGTTTTAAAACCGACATGTTAAGTTGACACCTTTAGTTCCCATTGCAAAAAATTATGGAAACTCGAAAAAAGACTGTCTTTGGCCACCATCTTGGATTTTCAATTTTTCAGATTTTATTCCAGTGTGAACTATTAAAATTGCGATTGAAAACTTAAAAATTAAGAATCAGTTCTAAAAGCAAAAAAATTGAAGTTTCAGCTATGAAGTCACTTAATTAGTGTAAAAGATGTGTTAACAAACAGAGAACAGTTGCACTTAATTTTTTGACAGTCGGCCAAGCAGTGAAATTAGAATTGATGCCAAGGAAAAAAATGACGGGGAGGGTAAGGAAAAGCGAGTTTGAGTGCTCCACATCTTTTGACATTAATTCAGTAACGTTACAGCTGATGGCGTCAACAATTAGGTCACGCAGTCAGTGTGCTGACCTCGAAACTTTATTCGATACAAAGTCGTTCTATCTCTTTTATTTGTTTATCACTGATTTAAAGTGGTTGGTTTAGTTTTGTTTTGGTTATGGCTCACATTTTCTTTCTTTGAAGAAGCTTAGACTTATTGATGTTAATACTTTTTGTAGCTGTTTGAAGGAAACTACGATCGCAGTACAGCAGTGAAGCACATAACCCATGGAGTCATACAAGGACGATACCTGCGTGTTTTACCAGAGTCACATCACGATGGGGTGTGTTTGAGACTGGCTGTGTACGGTGTTAGCAAGCAGGGTATGAAAATTAAGTTTAGTTACATATTTAACTTCCCCACTCAGAAAAGCAGTTTTCAGAGTGTTTTACTGAAGAAGATCGTTCTTCTAGTCAACTAAAATAATTCCTTTGTCTTTATTCCAATTGTTTCAGCTGAAACTATATCGGAAGTATTGACATTACCGTGAAATAAATCGCATGGACCATTTTGAGCGAACTCCTAACTGAGATATTTAACGTCTCCATTTCACTGGGCAGATATCCTGAAAAACTAAAAGTAGCAAAAGTAATAACAATCTTTAATTCTGATGACGAAAGTGATCAAAATAATTACCGACCGATACAGATCTTTGCTATGATTTTTACTAGAATTATCGAGAAAACTAATGTACAAACGTCTTAAATTGTTCCTAGATAAAAACGAAATCAAACTATTCATGAATCTCAATGCGGATTCAGTCAAGAAAATCGTTCGACCGAACATGCCTTTCTTGATTTAATAATTAAAATCATAATAAATTATTAAACAAATTGTCTCATTATGGTCAAAGGGAAATTAACACAAATGGTTTGAATCTTATCTTAAAGGTCGCTTACAAAGCGACACAAACTAAAGTGTGACGCATTTCAGATAAACAGCAAACCTTGTGTGGACTGCCCAAGGGATCCGTCCTCGGGCTATATTTAATAGTTAAACTGCATTATCACAATAAACTGGACAACAAAGTAGGTGGCGGGCATCTCATTTATTCATGGCAAATGTCTGATAGCAGAGTATAATGTAGATATAGCAATATATGGAAAATATATGGTGATTTGAACGGGTCTAAATAGTTATTATGTTGTCGTCACACAACAGCCACTTTTTCTTGTTTATAAGTAACACGGAAGATTCGCGAATAAACTTAAAACGTCCGTTTTGTTTAGTCATTTATGCTTGCTTTTGAAACTGTAAATTTACGCTGAGTACAAGTGTACCGCAGAAGAGATGCCTTGCCTCGAGTGGTTATAACTTTAGCTCTTTCATCTTAATATACCCTGCATGGGGAATTACCCCAGGGAACAATCTCTTCGCACCGGTATGCGTGTTACGCAATTGTGTACATTCCGTAACGCTACTAAATATATTTCATATAAACGATATTTGTAATTCTTTATATGTTTTACAGTTTTTTCTTATTGTATACGATTAAAGATCTGAAAAATCTGAAAAACATACTCAACACTGAATTAAAAAGATCAGTGACTAGCTCGTTACAAATAAACTTACCTTAAACATGATAAATCTAACTTCGTTAGCTAGCTTCGGACCTGGTCAGAAAAAGATAAATTATCATCCAGTTTTAAGAATGTACGATCATAATTCGCAACATCGAATAACATGTGTTATTTTTTAGTAAAAAATAGGTAAAAAAAAGTATATGTGATATCTAAAACTTTAAAATTGAAATAAAATTTAGTTTTAAATATCACAAATACTATTTTACCTATTTTTACTAAACTTTAACGAGGCGGAATTATGACCTTATCGTATTAATTGACAAACACCTCACGTAATATGGGTTATATATCCCTATCATAGCTTCAATTCCTTCCTCATCCAAATTCTTCTTTTTTTCTCCATACATCTATTGTTTTGTATTTATAAACATATTAATTTTATTTTTCTATTCTATATTTCTTACTTTATTATTGTTTTTATACAGTGTAGATAGTTTAACAAAGATCTATTAACGAGCTGCCCGCCTCGACAAGCGATTAGGCTATAATGCGGGCATGCTTTTAAAGAATTGTAGTTTATAACGACATTTGTCAACAAAACTGAAGTGTGACGCATATATTGTAGAGAAGTTATAGTGGGCTTTCGTGTCTTGAGTATCGATCATAGCTTATTACACTCAAGCTTATACACAGTGATCCGGAATTGATGGATTACGTATGTGAGATTGGATTTTCCCCTTCGTAACTACTTAATCCTGCTGTATATGCATTCTCTGAAGATAAATAGATACTAATAGTAAAAAATAGTAACGGTTAAAAAGATCAAAGAAGTTATTGGTATAATTATAATCATCTTTTATCGGTAACAGATTTTGCACAAAAAATGCATATGCACAGTACCATCTTAGGCCGCCAAAGCAAAAACTAGCATTAGAATTGAATATTTTACGTATATTTGTGGCTCTGATTATAACTACAGATTAATTTGGTTAAGACTAGAAGTAGTCACAGAGTAGCGAATCGCGGTCGACATGTTTCACTCAACTCATTATACCCATTGCCAATCAGCTTGAAAAGTATGGTTTCATTGTGTTATAGAATATCTACTCTCAAACATGCAAATGGAAGCTCGTGCATCTTGTATATACTTTAAGCAACATATACTTTTAAAGTTTCCACGTAATGGAATCAAAGTAAGAACGCTGTAAAAGGGTTGTAAACAAAAAAAAGGAAACAAGAAAGGTGGCAAAACTTGTGAAAAATCTCGTGCCTCGTCGTCTTACTGTGTTACAAACTTAATGATGCTCCTAAGTTCTAATATAAATTTGTGTGTTCTGAGAGGACGAAAAGGAACGAAAAAACATAAAAGGAACGAATTTTTAAAATATGAACAGAAACTTTACAAGCCAGTGAATCTTTAGGGTTCTAAGTAATAAAAGCTTTCAGCCAATCCTAAGGATAAAAGTAACTAATGTTCAATAACATTAATATTTTTAATGCCATAAAAGTTAATAGTCCCTGTCATTAAAATCGCTTAAAAAGGTTATATAAAATAATAAAGGCTAAAGATATAAGTTTTTAAACATTCAAACGTTTTCGACTAAAAAGTCATCTTCAGGACTCCTGAAGTCCCTCTTTTGCAATTGTCTCGCTACAGCATGTTCAGCGGCAGCTGTCGGTATCAAGACGAATGTTGTAGTTCCTGATTACAGATTCAGCGCATCAACTAGTTTCGACAGCAACAGCTACCATCCTCGCACAGCCAGACTGGGCGGAACCGGTGGTTGGACGTCAAAACTCAATGACAGAAGCACATGTTGGCTACAAATCGATCTTGGCGATGTTAACATGGTTTGCGCTGTGGCAACACAAGGCCGGTCTAATATAGATGAATGGACCGAATCCTACAAACTCATGGTGTCCGTGAACAACAATGACTGGAGTGACTACCGAGAAGGAGGGAGTGCTAAGGTATGTTCCAGAAGTAATGATACCAACTTGTGGAATAGTAATGATACTCAGTTTTAGCAAAAATTTGGGTTGGACCTTGGCTTTATAGTTTAGGACATCACTCGGTTTTCGTACGAGTTTACTTTGTTTGACTTTTCCTATAGCATTATTTTACTAAACCGAGACTTTTAAAACATATTTGAGGCGAATATCCCCAGCATTTATAAAGTTAAGCGCGTGAAGTTATCATAGATTATATAAATTCGCAGGTTTTTACTCATACATCTTATTTGAGACGAAAACATTTCCCATTGAGCTAGTAAAGTGTGATGGTGGGATGGGGGTTCGTTTCGTTTCGTTTGACCGACAAAAGAAACTAAAGTTGCCTAGGAAAACTCCTAAGTTTAAACAGGCAACTGGCCGACGGTTTCAAAGACATAAATAACGCCGAGCCATGTTCGAGTTGATATATATATCAGAGATAGGTTACGGACAGGTGTAGGTTACTGCTGAGCTGTATTTGATTCTGAGTTCAATTAAACTCTTGTTTGAGTTGAGTTGTTCGAGTTTCGTTGAAACCCTGTCACGTCGCCAGCCGTACACCGTCGCATCAGCTCTGCCAAGCTGATTCCCCCAACCGCGATGTGACAATAGGGTCTGTCCGTTTTGAGGTAATCAAAGTTAGATAAACCAATGCAAGACAACCACGTAAACAATTTGTTTTAATGGAACTAATGATTCGGGATACTCTCTAGGTATTCAAAGGAAACACTGATAGTTCTACCAAGATTAAAAACAGTCTGAAGGAACTAGCACAAGTTAAGCTCATTCAATTCAGGCCCACGTCGTATAACGTCTGGCCAGTACTCAGAGTGGAGGTGTACGGCTTTTTACAAGGTAAAATTAAATTAACAATTGAGAGAGTAAGGACAACCAAACTTTAAGTACATTATAGTATCAGTTACAACTCCCCAGTTATGTTAAAATCAAATACCTACAGGGTATCTAGTCCAAATAGTTGTGTTCTTCGTTTTCTTAAGAAGTAAATATTCTTTCTGTTGACGTTTATCTGGTTATTAAACTTATAAGAAAATGGACATTTCGATTGTCTTTTTATAGGTTTTGGGGTCATTCTTCGCAATACTGTGTTTCACTGCCGTTTCTATCACATTTTCGTATCATTTTGTTACATGAATTACCCTTTCACTTTAAAGTTCAAGTTCAAGGAACAAACTCTCAAACATATGCGGCTCCAATTTGTTAAACAGATTCCAATCGATTATAAAATTCTCCAACAGCTTGTAGACATTCTCTGGGTGTAGAAGACGGTTCTATACCAGATTCCAGTTTATCAGCCAGCTCGGGTACCGCGACTGACGGGCGGCTCTACGGAGCCTCGTCCTGGTGTGCCACATCTTCCAGTGACCATATTCAAATCAACTTTGGTGGAGTTAAGACAGTGACTGGTATTGCTACACAGGGAGACCCTGGTGGTACCAATTACGTTACGTCATATACCATTAGTTACAGCAATGACGGAAGTTCTTGGAATCAATATAAGAACAGCGCTTACAGTAAAATGGTAGGCTTTTTGCATGATACAAGTTGTTGTGAAGGGTTCTGAAATCTTTTAAATAACCTTCCTTTTTTTGTTTTCTTTTCTAAAAGCACAAGATTTGAAACGAACATAACCGAAATAAAGCAAGAAGCAAGTTTTTATACGAACCTAAATTTGAAACAAAATTCGCTGCCATTTTTGTACACCATATGCCGAGTCCAGTACTTTCAGACAATGGTATCCTATATTCCTAAATTTTTGGACCCCTTAACGCTTTTAAGCTCTTTTAAAACACCCTGAATTCCACAAGAAGTGATGCTCAAATTAGAACGTTTCCAATTTTTTGAGAAAAATGATGAACTGTGTTTAAAGGTAGGCACAACACCCCTTCCTCTTTCTCATCCACCTACGTTTTGCGTCGTATTCCGGTTTGATTATAATAAATAACATATCTTCTTTCATTTTTTATTTACTTTTATACCTTATTAACATTTTTCTATCTTTTTGCACGTCTTGTGCTTTTTATGATTGATAAAGAAGACCCTTATTTTGAAAAATAATTCAGAGAAAAAATGCGAATTTTTGTTAAGTTTTATGCTTGCTATCTTTCATTTGACGCATTGCCAATTGGTTTGGTTAAATATCTGTAGCTGTCTTCGTCGTTGTTGTTCTTGCCTAGGTGTTTAATCACACAAAAAGAAAAGAGATTGAAGTAAACTGGTTACCAGCCTCACTCGCAACTGCGTACATCCGGCTGTTTCCAGAGGTTTCCAAAGGAGGTCTTTGTTTAAGGCTTGACGTTTATGGCTGTGATAGTGGTAAGTGCATAACCACGAATGTGTCCCAGCACAAAACAGTTTAGCGATTTCTTACCGAGTTGGCGACTATAGGACATTGTGATGCTATCAAAAAGATTTGAAGATTAAAATTGCTAATGTTATTTATAGAGTGGTTTTTATACTTCCTGGACTCAAGACTACAACGGTAAAATTGTTTGTAATATTTAGGTCTACATGTATATATGTATATATGTACTGCATAAAAACCGTCCTGCAGAAAAACCGTTTTTATACCCTCAAATGTGCAAGATTTTCGTCTACGCCAAGACAATTTATCCGAATGAGACTAAACTTGGCAGAAATATTATTCTTATCAATACACAACTTTTGAATGGTGTTACGGGCTATCGGACCCACCGAAGACGGTTTTTAGGCAATTCACCGAGTGCATAAATACGGTTTTTCTGCTAAGTTTATTGTCATTTGCATGAATTCTCAGGGAGTAGACGAAATTTGCACTTTTTGAGGGTATAAAAACAAAGTGTATAAATAAATTCATAAAAAACCGTCCTTGCTTTAAAACTCAAACCCGCAGACAAAACTGTTTCGTCCATGAGGACTCATCAGTGCAGCTCAGAGTAGAAATTGAGAATGAAGGTATTCACAGAGTAACGCAGTGCGTATCGTTTTTGCATACCAGAGTGCTCGAACTCAAAGCCGAGTGAGCTGTGCAAAATGCAAAGTGGAATAAGTCACAAGGACAACAAAAACCATAACACAATCTCAAATTCTGAGAGTGCTCAACAAAACAAAATGCTACCGAAGGCTGCTACAGATAAACTTAGGTATCAGCTATGCTGGAGGATCCAAACGGATACAGGCTTATTTAAAGCAATAAATTCTACGAATATACGAGAAACCCATCCTAGAAAGAAAAACATGTTGCCTCAGATGGGATTCGAACCCACGTCCCCCGAGTGATGTGATGACCAATACACTACCGCGACAACCATGCTGGCAACATAGCTATCTTATGGCGTGTTGATCTGTGAATCATTAACTTGATCCTTAGGTGGAAAGGCATGATTATGGAGTTATAGGCTTTACCGTCCGACCTCTGAAAGAAAACCTGCCCGGAAAACCCACGTTAAAGATCAACACGCAATAAGATAGCTATGTTGCCAGCATGGTTGTTGCGGTAGTGTAGTGGTTATCACATCCGACTAGAAATCCGGGGGATGTGGGTTCGAATCCCATCTGCGGCAACATGTTTTTCTTTCTGTTTATTCTATATATGTATTTCTCTAGGATGGGTTTCTCGTATATTCG
>JAOBAT010089171.1:7438-17865 GCA_026413305.1 Hydrozoanthus tunicans
GCGTTATCTTCTGTTATGCTTCCCTGGAAAACTGACAGCTTACCACAAGTCTTGGACCATAACGCAGTGTCTGCTGGATTAGCGTTATCTTCTGTTATGCTTCCCTGGAAAACTGACAGCTTTCCACAAGTCTTGGACCACAACGCAGTGTCTGCTGAGTTAGCGTTGTTTTCTGTTATGCTTCCCTGGAAAACTGACAGCTTACCACAAGTCTTGGACCACAACGCAGAGTCTGCTGGGTTAGCGTTATCTTCTGTTATGTTTCCCTGGAAAACTGACAGCTTTACACAAGTCTTGGACCTGCGAGAAACCACTTTCTTCTGGTAATTTATAGGAAATAAAGGAGAAGTATTCATATTGAAATTTGGTTCTAATGTGTCTTTGGAAATCGCCTTAGACGCCCAAGGCCTTGACCTTCAGTGCAAGGAATACCCAGGGACTGTTGGATGTTTTTCTTGGCTTGTGACACTGAGTGACAGTCTCCAAATATTATCCATATATTTGACTGCTGGTAGTGTTCTATGAGTACGGGAAGGGACGATTCAGTTGTTTTTACTGCAGTCAGCACATCACTTTCGAAACTTTTTTGTCTGGGTCAACTGTAAAAACAGTTCTCGCTGTCCCTTGAACACTGTCTTGGTAAAGTTCAATGAACTCGTTGCAGGCATCATTGTAGTTGTGTTCGTTGCAGTTACTTTGGGGCTGAATAGTAATCTTTGTGTCATCAATGGAACCAATCAGGCGTACGGAGAACTCTTCTTCGATAATTTCTAACTTGCTGCTGTAGACTCTCCTTATAAATCGAATTAGAATCGGGGTTGTTTCAAAGGTTTGCGGCTCTAAACTTTGTATCTGATCATTTAGTTCGTTTTCGGGCGGTAAGCTTGGGCTACTCTTGCCAATTGTTTCATCAGTTTGCTTCCAACTCTGGAAACGAGGATGTTTTTGGTCATCGAGTTCTTTGGCCTCATTTTCAGTTTCGCCTTTTGGGAGCTCCTTCGCTAAACCAGAACCCCTGCTGTCGTGGAAGTGATCAGAGCTGACGTTTCTAGAGCCTTCTTTCGCCTTCAGGCGGTTCTGGAGTAGATTTTTGCAGGTACGTACTTGCGAAAACGTTCCTGTTACAAGATATTTTTCAGACTTCTTGTCTATTTTGACTAGGGAATTTTTCTCCACACTTTCCAAAAATTCGTCAAACTTCTTTTTACCAAGAAAACGAAATACTCCTTTGTTCAAGCTTTCAATAACTTCTGTAAACACCTAGAAATAAATATTTAATTAGAAACGCTAAATTATCATTGAATGTAAATTATCATTGTGTGTATTGTTTGTATTGGTAATCAAATGGTTTGGAGTGCAATTCGGGATTAATCAGCACGATGAAGTATTTCAATGACTAACTTAAAATTGAACGAGCGAAGCGAGTTAATTTGTTTTCTTTGAAATATTGACGAGTGCTGATTAATCCTGAATTGCACGAACAAGCCATTTAATTACTTGTAAATAACATGCATTTAGAGATAAATCAGCATTAAACGCGCGAGGGAAGTCAGAAAGACATGACAAACTCGCACTCCGTACCGTCTTGTTTACGTACATACGCACAAAACTCCTAAAGCGATAAATCCAGCTATTTTGCCCAGGTTTTCCACACTTTTTGCCAGTTGTACTTTTTACAATATCTGTTGACAGTTTTCTTTTATTAATTTTGAATAAGTTCATCCAGTTCACTGTACTCGGTAAAACTTGCCGTCATTACGTTTTTTTCGTCGCATACTAAATTTCTAAAAACTCTTCTGTCAGTTTTTCTATACTTTCAGTCTGTTTTCGATACTTATCACGGTATTCTTTTTGTAGAATGGCTTTTCAAAGTTGAATAAGCTTGTTACTGCACTCAGCAATTTTGTTTGTTGTCAACCAGTGCAATTACAAATGTAGTTACAAATGTAATTGCACTGTTTCAATTTATAGTTGCACTGTTTGGTATTAATAAAGAGGCTCTCGTGCAATCAGATTGCATTAAATTTTCAGTACAGTTATGAAGCACCAACAGAATAAAAGTAAATTTTACCAACGCCCCGTCGCTAGCTTATCCATATAATTCATTTTAAACTAGAAATTCGTTTTAAAAAAACAGCATGGCTTTTTGAAGATTTAATTGTTTGTTGGATTTGAAAAAAAAGCTCAACTGCAAAAAAATTTATTTCATGATTCTTTAAAGGAAGGGATTTCTTGATCTGGGTTGGTTATAGCTACCTTAGTCTCAACCGGGTTGTCCTAAATCTGAACACCTGAAAGATCCTTAGGGACGCTTTTGTTAGACAACCTTATAACTCTCATCCCCTTATTTTTTTTTTCAATCTTAAAGTGCTGATAAAGTGAAAAATTTTATAACTTCAGTGGTGAGACCTTGCGAAAAGTGGAATAGCGATAAAAAAACTGTGTCAAAATCGTTTATAAAAAAGTCACTGATTAAACTACATGATATTTGAAGGCCGAAGGGCAGCAAATAAAAAGGAAAAGAAGAAAAATTGGATTAAGAAGTTTGTTACAATTTTTAATTTGTTTTTTGTTATGATTCATCGAAGTTTGTTTTTCGGGTTATCACAAGGCCATTTTTACCCCAATTTCGCTTCCTGAGTTCGAGTCTTCGGCAGGATCCAGCTCAAGAGTGACTCCATTTAGTGTTTGTTTTCTGGACAACACAGTTCCCACGGCTAAAATATAACAGTAGAAAGTTTATAAAAACCACAAGCATGGCTTCCCCTTAGTGCATGTTTTCTTTTCAAAAGTACATTTTGCTTGAGACCATGCATGGTATCATTACCAAAAGGCTAGAAAACTATTCACAATACTAAACTTCGCGGCGCGAAGCCAGAACATCAAAATATGACAAGTCTAAAGCATGCGGGTATATGCTAGGGACCTTGAATCCCAGGAACAACAGTAAATGCAGTTGAGCTCTCCTTCTTCGCTCAGTCTCTCATCAGCGCATGATCATCTGAAAATTCGTGTTTGGGTCGGGAGTCGATGCCATTTCCACCTCCTCAGGCGCGCTCGATCAAATTTCCGTATCTTACACAGTGAGCGTGAGAATTGAGTGTTGTGAACTCGAATTTATGAACTCATTCAATTCTTTGACACACCTTTTAGCCAAGTTTCTTACAAAAGTTTTGAATGAGTTAAAGTAACAGAATTTAGTTTGAATTAACAAGAGCAATTGCTCTAAACTCGGTGGAGTTAATGTAGGTTTACTAATGCATTGTACTGGCGGTTTCTCTTATTCCGTAAGATTACTTACTTTCAAGATCTTCAAACGTCACAAGAGCAATCCCTTCTCCAACAATTTCTACACCTTTAATATCTCCACCACCAATCTTTTTCGTTTGAAAGTGGATTGTTAAACCCTCGGGAGTTACATCCTCAGGTAATTTACGGACAATGATGCTTCTTGAAGCTTGACCTTCCTCATCAAAATGGATTAAGGGAAAACTTTCTGCATTATCGGTGGTTTTCCTCTTTCGCTGATAGAGGAAATTAGTGAAAACGTATTACTGTAGCCGGTACGACTTTACTGATTAGTTCGAGGATTGTGTTGGTAACTAAATTGTCAAAACTGTATACGTATTTTGAAATATCATGATTTCTCAGGCTTTCACTCTTTTTAGATTTCAAGGATTGCGGTTCCAAATTTTCAAATGTGCTTTTGTTCACGCTTGCAAACACCTAGAAATTATATTAAGATTTAATTCAATCAACAACCGAACAATAAATAATTCTTTGACGCAATGCATACCATCACCCCATTGTTTATGAAAAACTATGAGTGCCATAATTTTTTTATTTGTTGGAAAATATAGCAGCAGTTTAATCCTTATCATTTGAATTGGGTTAGCAACATGTTTTGATATTCTTGCCTTTTTGAAAATAAAAGGTTTATTTCGGTACTACTTCTATACAAATACAATTTTAAACATACATGATTCATTTCTTAGTGTCAAGGCGTTTTTGTTTAACCTGAATACTAACTAACCCTTAACCCTACACTACATGAAAAAAAAATTACAATGACTTCTAGGATTATGGAAGCAATTTTTGTACCACCTCTCAACTTTCTTCCCCTGATTTCATTAAGTGTTAACTACTGTAGAAAAGACGGGTAGCTTTTAGAGGGAATTAAGAAACCAGTTTGTCGTATTTACTTTTCTTATTGTAATAACATGTTCTTTCTTGGTAATCTTGAAGCCATTTTACCTCACATTTGTGTCCTGGACTGAAACCTTCGATAGGCTCCAGCTGAGAGTTGACTCCTTTCAACGTCTGTTTTGTGGACGGTACGTTTCTCGAGGCTAGAATAAAACAAGAGAAAACTAAAGGCAATCAAAAGTACAGCAAATCTACTGACATTTTCCAGAAAGGAGTTTTCAAGTTTAATTTATAATATTGCAAAAGTGGAGTCCAATATTTACACTTTAAATTTGTTTTAAAAATTACTCATATATCAAAAGCTGTATAAAAATGCTTAACTAGTAAAAAATTTCTGGTTTCTAAAGACCGGAAAGAAGGGGATGCCACTCAAACTTATTTTACGCAGCTTTATGAAACACCACTAGGTATTTCGTTGGGTAGCGTATTGGTGCTGGTGACTTAAAGTTAAATTTGCGAGTTACCACGGCAACAAGTCTTTGATTGGCGGTTTTTCGCCTTTTTTTTCATAGTTTTCACTTTATTTGTATTGTAGGTGTTAATTTTTCCGCATACTTTTAATTTAATATGATCCAATTTTTTTCCAAGTGACGTAAAATATAACACCATCAACATGATTTTTTTTACTCGAAATGTTTTTTTAAGATGAGGTCAGTTTGTGTTCATTGATTATAATATTTTTAAGGTCATTCCATTGAAATAGAACCCACACTTAGATTTTTGTCAAGCTTTCCTCATTTGTCAATCATTATATGTAAACTGCAAAATGGAATAAAATGGGGGTGTGCCCATGTTAATTTTCGAGATAAGATTGATCCAAATACCCCCTCCAGGGCTATTTTAAGCTTGAAATTAAAATTATAGGTTCCTTCTGTGGCCATCCAAGATAACATCGAGGAGCATGAGGGAAATAAAGGAAGATAATGCAAAGAGTTCTTCTGGATTAGGAGAAAAATTCTCTTGTGATTTTCAGCAAAAAGATATTTGATAAGGAGGCTTTTTCGTGTCCTTTTGTTGTTGCTATGTTACCAAAACCTAAAAAGAAGGTATCCTTGTCTATGTTTCGCATATTTTTCCACATTTGCAACACTCAGATTTTTCCCATCTTTATTTCTTCAGACAGTCCTGTTGAAATTTGATTGATTGACGAAAAAAATTGTTGATTACCCATGCTTGTTTAGGAGAAACTCCAATTAAATTGGCAAAACATGTGCTTTTTTTACCCCAATGACGAAAAAAACGACAAAAAGCCCAATATGTTATAAAGAAAACCACTTTTTGTATAATTTTTTCTGATATGTCTTTGAAAGCTCAACACACACAAGAACATGACAAAAAAGGGGTAAAACTATTTAAAATTTCTTATATGCGCAGTAAAGATGCGCAATGCAAAACTGGAGAATTACCTTAAACAAAAAGCCCCATATGTTATGAAGAAAACTACGTTTTTGCATTATTTTTTCTGGTATGTCTTCGAAAGCTCAACACTCACTAGAATATGACAAAATATGTAAACATTTCAAAACTTCTAATATGCGCAGTAAAGAGGCGCGAATTCAAAACTAGGTTTTTATCAAAGTCCCACTAAGTATACATTTTCTGAAAACTTGTTAAATTTCCTTTACGACAAAGCCAATGGTTTATCAGTTTGAGTTAATCTAATTTTCAATTTGAAGTTCCATCTCACGAACCGATTATCGCCTTTGCACAAAGAACGAAGATTGGTCTCCAAAAACGTGCAAGCGATTTGTATTTAAGCGCGTTGTCACTTTTTTTGTCAAGTTATAAATTCGAAACTGCTGTTTTGTGCCAACTATTCTTAGTTTTTGCAAGATATCACAAGAACAAGGTAAGTAAAAACAAAACGCTGACACATATTTGTAGATCAGACCTTTGGCAAGCTCTGTGCAAATTTTTGAACACTTGGCTTAATAGTGTTGGAGATATGAATTTGCCGAAGTTGGTCAAAATGCGCAAAGTTTACTTTCGAGAAAAAACAGGAAAAGATTTTCGTATCGGAATTATTTGTTTACTAAGTAATAAGTGTTTTCGCACTAATGAAAATATTCTTCCAATCAAAGTGCTTATGTGATGTGAGATGGGTCCAAGTTCTTATTGTCTGTCAGGTTGACTATGAAAGACATTTTCCAGACCTTCGATTTAACAATGGATTTTCACAACAGCCAAAAACGATGGAAACTGATTCCGTTGGCCTTTGGCTTAACCGCAGCGACAAGTGTAGCAAAACTAATCATCAAGACAAAAGGAAACGCACCAGAGGGGCCAAATCTGAAGGTGCGGGAAAACTAAAATAGAGAAGGGTCTGAAAAATTGATATTTTTAAAGGAGCTTTTTTGGTTTGGCCATCTACTTTAATATTTTTAACTTTTGCATTTCTGTCATGTAGTGAACTTACCTCTTTGCTGAAGAACTGGAGCACTTCTTCTTTCCTTTACAGTAAGCTGGCTGGGACTGTTCGCAATATTTTGACCATCAACAAACGCGTTTATGTAATATTTTCCACTTCGAACTGGGACATAGGAAACTTTGTAAGTTCCACTTTGCTCCCGGCTGATCTTTGCTTGGATTTCTGAACCAAAGTTTTCAGACTGCGGTTTAATGTGAACGGTAAGCAATCTCGACAATCCTGTGAGCTATCTTGAGTTTTTCCGTCAGGGCTGCTTATAACAACATTAAACCAGTTATCCTGTCCTGCAATTGCCGTAGTTAACCCAGAACCCTCGGCCCTGGACTTTGATGGATCGGTAATGAAAGAGTGGACTCTTCCGACCTTGGAAACTATTTCTTGAGCGGTGTTGTCGCCAACATACTTTATATGAAGCGATTTGATGCTTGGCTGAGCTTGTCGCTTCACGCATATTTCAAAAAGCTCATCAACTCTTTCCTTTAAAACTTGTTTTAGTTCGATTATTTCAGAAAAACACCCTCTATCGAGAACATTTTTATTAAATGTTAAAGAATTCTTCAACTCTGACTGTTTGGCCAAAAGCGTTTCCTTCTGTGATGAAAGTTCGAGAAGATGATCTTGGGTTTGTTTTTCGATTTCTTTTGTTTTCTCCTCTAAATGTTTATTGATGTTCTGTATCAATAAATTGCATGCTGTTTTTACATCATTTTTAGCTTTCTCGGCCTCTTTCTCCAGCGCAGAAGATCGTTCATCTAACAGTTTGCAGCGTAGCTCAATAAGGTTGAAACTTTCCTCAGCTTGAGCCATCTTTGATTTCAGTGCTTCCGCTTCACGCTCTGCTGCGTCTTCCAGATGCAAACAGTTGTGATTGCGATGTTCGACAACCGTGCAGTCTCTACAAATACATTCATCACAGTCTTCGCAGTAAAACCGCAACTCTTCTCTTCTGTGCTTCTTGCACTTCGTTTGTTTGCCAACAAAGTGTTTGCAGTCTTCCGAGCTGAACTTGATGATCTTGAGTAAACAGTTTCATTTTGTTATGATGCTCCGTACAAGGCTCACAAAGGAAATGCTTGCAATCGAAACAGTAAAACTTAACCGGTCTTTAAACATCATAGTTACCACAGAATGATCCTCCAGATTTCGATAATCCACGCTGAGCCTGAACAAGTTCAGTAATTCGGTTAAAAAAGAAGTTAGAGGACAATCCTTCCACTCTTTGTTCCGGTAGGTTGGTTGTCTCACGGCAGATCGGGCACACAATGGCGCCCCGTTTGTTAAGCTTCTTAAGGCAATCTTCACAAAAAGTATGGAGACATTTGAGTAGTTTGGCATTTTCAATTTCTTCCAAGCATATGTTGCATTCCAGCTCTTTCTGAATAGTAGAGATGAAATTGTTTATTCCTCCTTCCGCCATCTTGTTGTAAGCGAGGAAAAGGAAGTATAAAACTAATTACTTTCGCTTTGCGAAGTGTGACGCAAAACCGATTGGTCGAGAGAGACTAGAAACTAACCTTCGAATTGGCAGACACATATTTTAATTAATTACGAAAATATTCGGACCTTAAACTTTCGGACAGTTACTTTCGAACCAAAAACTTTGGACATGTTTATCCATTCGTTTTGGATAATATTCTCCTCGCAATCAAGGAGGAGAAGAACTTCATAAACTTTTGCACATTCACGAATCAATCGTGGGGAACTACTAAACGCCAAAAACGCCGAAACAATAAAATAGTTTGACACAAAAGATGAGACAAATCCAGTAGAGGCATTCTATTGCAATATATGAACCCGATTTGTAATTGTTATTTATGCGACTTCCTTCATTAATTGAAATTTAGTAAATTTCAAAGCTTTCAGACTTTTTCAAAAAATCATTTAACTTTAAAATACACAGTACAATAATTTTAGCAAGCAATGGCAAGCTTTCAACTCCTTCGCGGAGCCTTGTTCACGCTAAGTGAGAATCAAATGATTTTTTGAAAAGACTTAACCAGTACAGAAAAACATTAACAAAATCTTTCGGACTTTTTAATGTTCGGAAGTTTGAATTTTCGGAACACTTTTTGTCCAAAAAATTGATTGTCCGAACAATTTGAGTAATTAAAGTAAGACTTCTATCTGCGCGCCCTAAACATATAAAACCCAAGAAAATCTATGCTTGCCGTTAAACCAAAGTTTAGTTCAAATCTTATTTAAATAACAAATGAGTTCCAAGCGTTTTTTCCCTTGTGGTCCCCTAAGGCAATTTTTAAAGGTTTGTTTTAATTGTTGAACTTCACATGTGCCGAGTGTTATGCTAATGTTAAATTTTTATTGTTCTGGATAATTTGTATTAGATTCGACACATACAAAGTTTCAATTGGCGTCTGAATGTAATAATTCAATATAAAATGGCGAACAGGTTAAACAAAATGCAGTTAACAAAACCTTTTCATGGCATACCAACTCATCGTGTTTGTCAGTTTGTTTATACTGTTCCTAAATTTGGAACATGTAAAAAACATTTTTCGGATATCTTGCAAATATGACTTTTGGATACATTTATTCCGAATCATTTTGATTTCATATTTTTTTTTGAATAAAGCTAATGCTATCACAGATTATCGACAATAGCATGAAGTCGTCTAAAGCAATCGAAATAAGAAGCTACTAAAACTCATTTTTGTTATACTAATGTCAATGAGTAGTTTTGTGGCCGCCATAATCTCAAAAAAGTTGGCTTTTGCATGTGCGAACTTAAACCTTTAGTCCTTTAATTCAGCTTAATCATTTTAATCCTTTTTTATTTAAAAGTATGTGGCGATTCTTTGTTTTCTTGTATGGCATTAAGGCAGTGGTCCACCTAAAAAAATTATGTTGCTGGTACGAATAAGAGGGGGGGGGGGGGCTTACTGGAAATTGAAGCTTTCCGACCAAACGAAGTGAGAGTCGGAAAGCGTATTCATAACGGCTTGTAGCTTTGTTCTATTAATTGTCAGAGATTAGTTGGCTGAGTCTCACATAGGTGAGATGCAGTATGGCTGCAAAATATATAAGGAGTGTCGGTTTTTGATTGTTCATCTTGCCGTTCGGAGTGCAACGAGTATTCAGCCAAACTTTATCTTAATTTACGTGGAAGTATGTAGAAGTTTTATTCTCTGAAGCTTGTGCTACTGCATCAATCGGAGAGTATATTTTTCCAGAGTTATATTTTTCTAGTGTACCAGAACGAATAAATAATTACAGGGATTTTTGTCTCTGGTTTTCGTACCGGGCAGAGCACCTTATATATTAAGCTAGTATGTGAAGTACATAGTTAATATTAGCAACTATAAGTATCTGGTATGGGTATTATCAGGGCATATCAAGCAAAGTTTTAAAGTATGATAGTGCTATTGAACGCTGTAGTTGTGTTTGCATATCAGCGTATCAGATGTTCTGGAATATAATAAAACTTCTCTGCCGGCCTAAGATTGAACGCCTCAGTTGCGTATATATAGAAATTATGATGTAAACTAAGCACTTCAGATGTGCAAGTATGTAAAGATCTCAGTTTGTGTAAGAATAAACTTCGCAGTGTCGTGCGATGAATGTTAGCCCTTCAGTTGTGAAAATAGTGTAAAACACCTCAGCCGCGTATGACGTTTGTAAGCACATCAGATGTGCAAGTATGTAAACACCTCAGTTGTGTAAGAATAAACGCCTCAATTGTGTATGTTTGTAAGCACTTCCACTGAAATGGATCCAAGAAAACATTCGAAGCTTTGGCGGGGATCCAAACAGGGTTACCATATTTGGAGAAAGTGCA
>JAOBAT010089182.1:0-17861 GCA_026413305.1 Hydrozoanthus tunicans
CTAAGGCCTGGTCTGATAGAAAGGCTAATAGCGTGCATATAACCTAAGTATTGGATTATTTATAAACGTTACCAGCCGAATTGAAAAAACGCTAAAGCACGTTAACTGTACGTAGCAATTGCATTGCACTTTTGAAAATTGTGTGTTGGTTTACTTTATTTAGACACCCGAAACAAAAATTTGGAAAAAAATTGAAAACGTAAGTGAAGTCAATCCTAAATCTTACATTTTTCGCGGGACCGCTATTCATCTCAAGTTTTTTGCGAGTTTGAAAACCTTTGCAACCTCTGGAAACATTCAGAAATCTCCAGAATTTTTATAATTTTTAAAAATTCCGGAAAATCTACGGAAATCGTCACAATTTTTCGAAATTTATTGAAAATGTGTGTTAATCTGTACAGTTCATTTTCGAAAGTGGCTGGAAAATGTTTCTACGGCATTTTTAAGCCGTCCTAAAAATTATCCGAAAATCTTCGGAAACTTTGGAAGTATATACCACCACCCAATCGGTGCCGAGTGATTTTGTTCTGAATTGAAAAAAATGCCTCCGGTGATATCCAGTCAAATCGAAGTAATTTCTTTATGTTATAAGGTTTTAAAAATTTCAACCTACAGCAAATTTTAAGTTACACAACAAAGTTTACTAGTTTAGGAGGAATTAGTTAGAACTGACCTATTTTGGAGCACTAGTGCATGGCGTCAGACAAACTCGTTACATTGTTTTTAAAAGATCACAGAAAAAATATTAACCGATTTTACGCAATTACTCTGGCTCCAGCCTGGCACAATTAACTTGCAAAAGATTAATTTGTGCCATAAACAGGGAGCGCTGCCGGCTAGGCAACACAATCAGAGGCGGGAAACACATCAGTAAATCGTAGGCGAACAAAAGTAACCGCAAAATCGGCGGTAATTAGAAGGCGGAAGCGGTTGAGCAAAAGATTCGTTTTATACTAAAATGAAAATGGAAATACTTTGTTTTTCTCTAAAGTTCAAAGATCTCTTTCGTAAGCACAATTAGTTTCACTGGGAAGTATTTTATGGTTTGCCAGTTGCCGACAGAACGTCTTCATTCATGAAAGCTCGTGATTTTCCGGTTAGCAAAAACAGAAAAGTTGAGCCGATTACCAGTTTTGGAACCGGAAAAAGTTTACGATTTTGAAGACTTTCAAATTGTGGAAACAGCCAAAAAGAATAACAAAACTCCAACCATACGTTCGTACCCTAGTCTAAGTTAATTGTTCTTTTCTTTAGAGATTCTATTACCGTAAGTTAAAGTTGTAAAAATTTTGATGTTGATCCAACGAAACCGTTCTGTTAAAACGGAAAAAACATAGACAAGAAATGCTTATAGATGCTTATGCTACTCTGTATGGCGAAAATACACATAGCATTCGATCTTCCACTCCTCAACCGTCCAAACTAACTCTCAGTAGAAAATATTTTTACATTGCAAATACTCGAATTCTCCAATAATAGCATAAAAATCTCCTAACCTCTTTATAAGTAATATTGGCGGGAAAACTACATCATCTTTATTTAGCAGCTGATCTCTGGCAACAGATACCCAAACAAATGAAAGATTCTAACACATTTTTTGCCCAAAAAAATAAAAAAACTACTATACACGAAACTTGTTTCCAACACACAGTAAAATAAATTTTAGGTGTTTCGACACTACGAGTGCCTATCTTCAGTGGCGCAAGAAACGAGTGCATATAACAAAAATTCAAAGACTAATAAAAAAAACACTGGGAATTGAACGGAGCCTTATCAAATTTAATTTGACGGCCTCTTTGATTTTTAGTTGGTGTTTTGATAACTATTTTATTTATCAGCAAAACCATTAACCAACGCGGCGGGGAAATTTGCTTCCCTTTGTAAAGAACAAATTAAGTTTCTTGATAAAGAGGCACAACACTTGCATTTAGCCTTTGCACACAGCTTGTGTTTCTTAATTGCTTTAAACCGTTTACTCGTACACTTGGCACATCACACAAGTGAACTCTTGATATTTAAAAAGGTTGTTTTTACTAAAAAAGGAAACCTACTTGTTGTCAGTGACTTAATTGAGCTTTTTTCTTTCGATATGTCATTGACAACTGTTTTAACAAGGTTTTTACAATTCCATATTTTAACAGAAATTGCGCGTAGAAACAGCTACATATACGGCCTGCCCGGCGTAGCCAGGAATTTTTGCCGGTGCGATCGACCGAGAAGACGAACCAAACAAGCGCCGAACGTCGCTAGACTATATATAGGGGGGTCCAGGGGCGTGCTCTCCAGGGAAATTTTTTAAAGTTAGGTTGTATGATAAAAAGTAAAAGAGGCGGGCAAAACCAATATTAAAAACCTGGATATTTTTCAAACTTTTAATCTTCAAAATCAATTCAGAAAAACATATGGATGATCTTTTTGATCAAATGAATGGTCAACAAGAAAATTGACCTTCGCTGCCTGTGTGTGTGCGTGTGTGTGTGTTTGGGGGGGGAGGGGAAGGGGGAAATGGGGGACAAATCGCACCTCTCTCTCTCCCTGCGAGTCAGATAAGCACCTATAACTAAAGTGCTAGTAAACAGGTAGTAGAAAACCCCAATGATTGGCAGCTGTACAAGTAAGAAGCGTCATGACTGGCTGTTAAAGATTGAAATTAAAAAGATTGCTTAAGGAATTTAACACAGAAAAATCTACTGAAAGCCAAAAGATTTTTACTATGTTTGTCTTTCAGGCGTAGTTAAAGAAATGAGGAAGTCTGTCTTACTCGAACTCATCACGCTTTGGATGTTGAGATCAGGTATGTTAGTTACTACATTTGATGAACAATTTCTGCCTTTGTTTTTTTTTGTCTTTTCTTAAGATTTTAGTAAGAACTGGTAATTCATGCAGTTTTAAAAGTAGTTATTCATTCATCTTTTGTTGGCTATAAGAACACTAGTCAAGTTAGCCTGTAGCTCCATTCCATGTAATTTTAACTACAAGAAAAAACGATTCAACTGCTCTAAAAACAATTCCATAAAAAAGTATCAATCGTGCGCAGATAAAATGATTGTATCTGACGTGCTTATTGTGTATGTCACAAAAATTTGGTCATGACCCGACCTAAAAAATATACCTTGCGCCCTTTCTTTCATTCATTTTACAAATAAAAGTGCACAGACTAGTGCAAACCGAGGTGCCTTCAGGAGAAATCATGAACAGATCAGTACAAACACGAGACTTATAAAATGATAATTCTAAGGAACAATTACTTAAAACCAAACAGATCTTGGTGTGATGAGTTGGCAAAAAAAGGCATACGTAGTAATAACCAATCAGAGTATTCCTCGCCACACTAGTAGCTTGAGACAAACAAACGTCGATTGTCTTTCGCCAAGTAACAATTCCTCGATTTTTCCTCGAAACCAGAGACTGTTTCGAATAAAAAGCAAACAGGGATTGTATTTCTATTCACTTACAAAATTAAAGTTTTTTTTTATCATATCACGTGCCCGGTGCTTTCATTTCAATTTCTATTGCTGCTAAGTACTGAATTGAATGAGTTTACTCGTTACTTTGCTTAAACGCTATATAAATTTTCAAAAACTGCATAGGCTCTTGGGTTGTTGAAAAATAAAGTAATAGATGTACTTTTCCTTTTTGATTTATTTTGGTAAACGTTAGTATCACAATTTTCATTGTAAACGGCGATTCAGTTGTGGTCCGTTAATCGAGTCGAACTTGAGGGCAGTCTATCAGCCAAGGACATTAATATATGCTAGAGAGCCAAAAAGGATTTACTTAACTCATATTACCCTCCCAATATTTTCTTTGTAACAACGAACTTTGTGCAAATGCAGCGGCGAAAACTTCTCTTTTCTCCACGCTAAAAGTTGGATGGATATAAGCTTAAGATATTTTACAGAACTTTAGAGACCTGATAGGTTTGGCTTAGCTTGTTATTGAAACTGTTGTTTAGCGAAAGCGGACTCGTACCTTGGAAAACACGTTTCAAGGCGTATACTTTACCAACTTTTTTGCGCCGTTTGGAACTGCCTTTGAAACCGGGTACTAATTTTCTTCGTTGTTAGACTCGGCGAAAAGATCAGTTTTCTTGTCTACCAATTTAAATTTATCAAACTTTGAACGTTTTTGTTTTAATTTAAAAATGGCCGACAATAAAGGAGAACAGTTTTCAAATGGGAAGAGGTATATTAATTGATTTTGTACCAAGAGATGCGTTTTATTTATCCAATTAGATTGCAAGAAAACGATGTTGGATGGGTTTATAACATGCAAAAATCGTTTAACTAAACAAGATACTAAGAAGCGTTAAAATACAGACACATATCAACGTACACACACAGTTAAAAAACCCAATTGTTTGAGGCAGACCAGTGAGTTATTTACAAGCACAATTTGAATCTGGGATCACTGTTAGTGATCAGAGTGGGATTTGAACCCGGGACAACCGCATGCAAATCCGGCACCCTAACCACTGAGTCACGCTCCCTCCCTCCCTTAGTTACCTTTTCGTCGGCCAATGTTGTCTGAAAAGTGGTCCAGTTGACTATTAACTGAGTAGGATATCAAAGCTGTTAATAATTTTTTTAACTTACAGATGCGCAAGTCCAGTCAAGCAATAAGACCTATTGTGCGTTCATTGAGCATCATTCAAGTATTGAAGTAGATAAAGATATACAACTCAATCTAACTTGCATGGCTTATTCTGATTATTCTAAGCCAACTCCGAGTATATTCAAATGGTTCAAAGACGGCGTAGAGCTTCCTTTAGGGGAAAGTTACCAGTTGCGAGTGGACAAAACTTTTTCAATTCTGACAATTACAAACACCAGCAGGTCAGACTCGGGAAGATATAAATGTGTCTGTACAAAGCAAGACGGAAGCAGCCCAAACCCGGATGAGATAAATGTACAGGTTAGAGGTACGCCGAGAATAGCAAGTTACAAATTAACTGGAAGTGAACGGTAAATTTGAACCAGTAAATTTGGCCGAGGCTCGTTGTTCTTAATTTTTTGGTAATTTGAGCCTCAACTTGTTCTGAATTTGTTCTTATTCCTATGTGTGGTTTAAATAGAAAAAAAAGTCTATATAAGGTACTGCAATGTTACATCAGGCTTAAAGACATTGATGGAGTTGAGATTATACTTCAAACATTAGACTGACTGTATTAATTAACAGTAACAGGGTTGTTGAAATAAAGTTTTTTGTTATTTTGCGTTGATCATTCTTTTGCTACAAAAGCTTGCCTATTTCCCTATGAAGGTACAGTATGCTGTATGCATGCATGTTTACAACGATTGTAAGCAACAACCTTCAGGGTAGTGTTATCGAAGCAATGATGTTGGTTAAAAGAAAATAAAATTGCGAATCATTTTTTGTAAAGCTAAAAAAAATGCTCAATCGAGCCTCGAGCCTCGGCTTGTTCTTAAATTGTTCCTAAACTTTGGTCAATCTTAGTCTCGTTATTCTTGTAAAGTCTTGTAAAGTTGTTCTTATAAGAAAAGCGTGTACTTGATCAAAAAAGTTCAAAAACATCGTATTTTTCCGTCAATCCCCTCAATATTTAGAATTAGTATGGTTTCATTAAATAGCTCAATGTCGTTTGAAGGTCCATTGACATAAGGGAAAAGGTAACAGGGGTACTATCTTGATCTTTTTTGTCTACTTGCAGCGCCCCCGCGTATACTTGACAACAATAGAAAGGCAAGCTTGTTGCTTTTGGAAGGCAGCACTAATGATCTGCAGTGCAACACAGATGGTTTTCCACCACCGAATTTAACGTGGTACAAGGACGGTAAAGAGATTCAGTGTCGATGGGGAACTATTTATGAATTGTGCTATAAATTCCCTAGTCTGTTGCAGCTAGTTGCTGTCGAGCAAAGAGATGCGGGTACATATCGTTGCACAGCTACAAACCCTTATGGATCGGACAGTATTGAATTCAAAGTTAGAGTACGCGGTATGTATGTATTTACAAGTGTGTATAGCTATCTCTCTCTCTCTCTCTCTCTCTCTCTCTCTCTCTTAACGTTAACGAGGGGACTTAATGGCTGTTTGAATGGCTTATTCTATAAACATATTTCTGTAATACAAGGCCATACAATACAAAGCTACACAAATGTTTCCAAACAGGATCGAAAAATAGAATCCATATCCATTTATACGTGTAAACTCATCTTTGCTAGTTCAGGCGTTATATTTTTAACTATTTTATTCTAATGCTAATTAACACACCAAATAATACTGAACTATTGCATGTTTATAGCAGATGATCTAGCGGATAAAGATTTGCTCAAACTAGCTCAATTTTATTTCTTTTCATGGTTTTACACTGATCATGAGGTGGGTAAAGCCAAAAACGTTTTTATTAAGCTAGCTTTTTTGATAAATCTAGAGGTTGTTTGCTTCTTCAGTCTATGTAACACAAAACAGATATCCTTTTTAATGAGAGAAAAAGGATCTCTTTATTGTTTATTTACTTCAAAGTTAATCAAGAAACGTTTCGGTTTTTCAGCTGGAGTTCCCCACGTTTCGGAAAGTAAAAATGCTTATGCAAGCAAGCGACAAAATGCAACCTTGGAATGCGACTTCGGAAACGTTGTAATGGGCGAAACAGATTTCTTCTGGATACGTGATAATTTAACTATTACCAGCACTGCCGATGATAAAAAGTATAAACTGGAAGCAAAAGAGATTCAAGAAATGCATCTTGGAAGCTTTCTCCATATTGTAAACATCACTGATGATGACTATGGTGAATACATGTGTGCGATATTAACAGCCGAGAAAAGCCGTGCAAGTGATGTTGTTCGCTTGTTGCCTGCTCCAGGTAAAGTTCAAACTAAAATAATATTAAAATAACCGTTCACAACACGTCTTGTTATTTTGGTTGGTTTTGTATATATTCAATTTATCTCTGTCAAAGGAAAATTTGTATTACGATCAACAATACAAAGTCAAAATACTACACGCTTTTTTTATAAGAACCAGTAAATTTTTTCGAGGCTCATTGTTCTTAATTTTTTGGCGATTTGAGCCTCAAATTGTTCTTAAAATGTTCCTATTTCTATGTGTGTTTAAATCGAATAAAAACTAAGCTAAGGTATTGCAATACATGTATTGGAAAACAAATTGTAAGGGTTAACTTCGGGGCAAGTACATATATACGTGTACTGCGAATAATTTGAAGCAATGACTGATTAAAAGAGAGAAACTGCAAACCAATTCTGTATTGCTATACGTTAAATGTCGAAGGTCGGTAAAGTTTTAAAATATTTATCGAGCCCGAGCCTCAGTTTGTTCTTAAATTGTTCTTAAATTTTGGCTAATCTGAACCTTGTTGTTCTTATAAAGTTGTTCTTATAAAAAAGCGTTTAGATAGTTTCTAATAATAATCTAGAAATACCTAAATATCGACTGGCTCTTGGACAGATGTCCTTTACCTACAGAGGCTGTAAGCTATGGAATAACTTAAATACTGATAATAGAGACACTAGTAATATTCGTCAATTTAAAAAGAAACGTATCAATACATTATGTTCTAAGTAACTTAATTAGGCAATAAAACGCATTTTCCGTGTCCTTGACCTGTGACGAAAACGCGAGGGGGATATATTGAGAGAATTAAAAAAAAACTTGAAAGTCAGGAGCCGTCTTCGGCTCGTGACTTTCAAGTTTTTTTATCAATAATTTTTCGACCAATATTCCCCGAGCGTTTATGTCACAAGCCAAAGACACGGAAAATGCGTTTGACGGGACTTGAGCTCAGTTAATTCGAATAGTTTATTACCTTTGACAATTAAAAACGTGCAAATACTTTATACGTTTTGCTTGGGCTTGCAGCAAAAGTTCGCCGAGCTCAGTGTCGTCGACGACAGCAAATTAACCGCGTCTTTTTCTCTTCAAAATCTCCAGTAACTTTATTACCAGGCTCATTTTCTTTTCTACCCAGATTTAGATAAAAGTTTTTTGTGTTTTTACTGTAAGCTGACATGTTTCTAAGAAGAAACAACTGATTTTTCAAGTGCCAAAAAAAACCAAAAAACAAAATGGCAGCTGGCAGCAGATTCAATGTTGTTGTGTGACGTCAAAAATGTGTTCATATACTCTGATAAAGACATGGTGTTCGACCAATCAGCGTGCGAGATTCATGGAAGTTATTTTATTATCTAATTTATACCTTAGTGTATTTATTTATTCTTTTTATTTGTTATCACTTTTTAATCATATGTAATTACATATTGTAACTAAAAAGCCCGTTGGAGGTACAATAACAAATGTACGTAGTTTGTACTTCTTCATCATCCACTTAGGTAGATATTCTGCTTGTGTAATCTAGTACTTTTCGCCATTGTGGAGGAAAAGCATCTATTTAAGGTATCAATGCTAAAGCTTCTGTGTATGAATATCCCGAGGCTAAGAATTAATTTGTATTCATAAAACTACCAGGACAAATCATTTACAAAACACCTTTGTACCTTAACTTTTTGTTATAAACTGTGAAAAAAAAGACTCTTTTTAATCAGTTTTGGCTGATAACCCCACTGGGGACGACTATAATCTATATTATGAGTTTATAGGTTAAGGTTCTCCAGAGTTTATTTTCTGATCCCATTCGTGGGCTTCAGACAAAGCAAGAATCTGTCGTTATAATAACCGAAAACAAAAAAAAAGTGACTGTTTTCAACCAGTTTTGGCTGATAATTGCACTGAAGATGTATACGATTAGTTGTTGTTTGCATACATTCAAGTTTTAAAGGGCTGCAATGCTTTGTTTCAAAGTGAAGTCTGCGAGAATCTCATTAGTGTTTATTTCCTGATCCCACTCGTAGGTACCAGTTTGCTTTGTAAAAAAATTCTAATAGTTTGTAAAGAAATTAGGCTACCTTTTTTGTTACTGCAAGAGTTGGACCTGCATTACTATTGTTATTGTTCTTGTCATTATAGAATGATGATATTGACGATATTAAAATGTTTTGATGGTTCTGCTTTAGGTGAATCAGAAACAAAAGAAATTCCATCGGTCACAACCAACGTTGAAAAGTTGACGAAAGGTCTACTTATAACAACTGGGTGTTTGGCTATCACTATAGCTCTGCTTATAGTGGTGTATCGTTTGTACAAGAGAAAACGATCGGTGAAGAAACACTACGGTATGTGAGCGAGTCTCAAAACATGTTTATCTCTTAATAACTTAGTGCGAAGGTCTATCCCGGAAAATATTTGCTCGCGGTCTTCCGCTGTACAGACCGAACATTGCAGATCTGTGGGAAAGACGGAGCAAGCGATGTTATTATGATATTTATTACATGAAGTCAGTTTTAGATAAGAGAACTAAGTATTATTTCTGCACGCTAGCCTTTACGAGTCTCTAATCAATCCAATAACTCTCCGGTCCTGTATGAGAAGATATTGGACTGATTTTCGGCCAATCAGCGCGTTGATTTGCATGGTTCTAAAACCCGTTAAGGGCTTAACCAGAGAGGGCGCTCAGTCTTTATGACCCCTGCCCTGAACATCAACTTTTCTTTGTTTGTTTTAACAGGGAGGTGATAAAAGTTCCGCATTGTTTACCTGAAGGCGTTAGTATTTCTTGCATCAAATGTCACAAAACCTGATTACTGGTTACTTTGTATTGTCTCCTGAATAAGAAATTAGTGACAGGTAGATCCAGTTAACCGCTTCTGCACCAGCCCCAATTGCAACCTGCCCCCTAGTCTAATGTGTTTTCTTATTGGCGTATTTTAGTAATACATATTAAAAGCATGAATCCAACTTTCACATTCAAACGAAAATTGTAGTCAGTCAAAGTTTTAGCTTGATACTTTATACTCTCGGAGAAATGACCCTTGTAAATTTCCAAAATGTACAATAATCATAAGGAGTTGAGGTAACTCTTGCCACCAAACCAAACAATCTTTGTAGCCTAACAACTTTGGAAGGCTCGTTTCTCTAAAGTATTCTGTGTATCGAGCTAAATTTTCAATCATTATTCACTTTGCGATATAGTCTACTAAGTTTTGGACTCATTTTGTCTCAATGACTCATGTTAATGAGGCAAATGTAAAAAGTGATGTCAAGCTGAAAACCGTCAAAAACCATGGATTCAGGAACTTTTCTCTTATTACAACTTTTACAAACAAACAATTACAAGGTTTGTGCAAATAAATGCAGTTCCCATCATGGCTAGGTACTTTTTTGTAAACTCTCGGGGAATGTTTGGAGATGAGGTAAAAAAAACTTGAAACTCACTCATAACACAAAGCATCACAGTTGTATTCGTTTTTATTTTTATGGTTGCCGCATATTTCAGATTACACAGGTCTTAAGGAATTCTCCTTTGATGTCTTTATAACTTACAGTGGAAAGGACAGCGATTGGATCGTGAAAGAACTTTTGCCTTATCTTGATGACAATAAGGTTAGATACTGCATTCATAACAGAGACTTTGAAATTGGCAAGTCCATTATGGAGAATATGGTGGAAAGTGTTTATAACAGTCGGAAGGTCCTCGCCGTGATATCAAAGAACTATATCAAGAGTAAGTTCTGCAGGGACGAGCTGGACATAGCTCTTTACAGGTCAGCCGAACAAGGGGATTCGTCGGTTATTGTGCTGAAAATAGATGACATCGAGCACAGAAAGATTCCAAAGGAACTTCGCAATAAGACGTATCTTGATTTTTCCGATTCTCGAGAAAAAAACACTTGGCAAAAAAGACTTTTGAAAGTAGTTAAAGTTCCATTAGATAAAAGTAAACAGAACACGTGTTTTAATACAAATCAGGATCTACAAACATGCTTAAGTTTAAAAAATACAATTTGATTTGTTACCCTCTAAGACTTATGACTAAAAAATGAACATCACGTTCGGTGTTCCGTAACATGACATTAAATATTTTATTACGTGAGCGGATAGACATTGCTAAATAACGAACAGCGAAAAAAAAAGTCAAAATCTTTTATGGTTCTCAAAATATTGACATTTAATGTTTTCAACAGTCGTTGGAGAAGCCAATTTGATTTTTTTTTTAAAAGTTGTAAAAGCATGTTGTTTTCCTCTAGATACGTCGCTGTAAACAATGGTCATCTTGATGAATACCTTCGCTATAATAAATTAAAACAGCGTTTAACGTGAGTCTGCCTAACTCTCGTCGCAAAACCCAGTTAACCAGCACAACACAAATGAAAGAAAGCATAAAGAAATTTTTTTCAGCTCGCAGCATAAAACCTTCTATTAGAAACAGCTAGGTCTGATATGTTTCATTATCGATTCACCTGATAAATAACAACCAAACCAACGGTTGTCGAAATGTGTTATTCCTACGCAGAAAAAAACAAAACACAGCTCTGTTCGGCATGACTTAAACGTCAAATGGTAGGTAGAGTTTCACCTTATTTAGAAATGGCGGCGATTTAGTATTCTTTACCCACAATCAAAGCAGCCCTACTATAGTTTCGTTTTGGGTAACATATTCTTTTGAAAGTTTAACTCAAGAATGAGGCTCAGGTGGCTAATTTAAATGGATACAAAAGAATATAAAAATTGACGCCATTTATGAATAAGGTCTATAATTCTGGCGCCGGCAAATTTTTAGAAGTAGTATCACGTTTTATATTCATGCTTAATCAATATGGTTTATCTAAAAATCTTCATGAAAATCCTAAACTGTCTCATGGTGATGGTGCGACCCACTTGTTAATTTTCAACAAATTGGCCTTCTTATTAAAAGTTTGGATTTAAAAACTCTGGTTATAAAGTTAACGCTAAAATGGAATTGATTTTAAAAAAGATGAAAAAATAAGTGGGATTGTTTCATGTTTGAGATGTTTTTGTTCGTGATTTAAAACCAAATATAAAAAAAAACAAAAAGACTCAATTGATTCTGAGTTGTTTTAAGGTTTAATTGACTTCACTTCGCATCATGATTTTATCTTTTATTCATTTTTAACGTCCAATTAGTTGGTCCCTAGTGTATTTTAGCAATGTGTGTATTTCAACTCTGTATTTTAACCAGCACTTAGAATTTATTCGACACTTAAATTTATCTTGATAATGGTATCAAGCGGGCATTGAATTAGCGTCAACTTTGTAACAATTTGCCTACTCGGAGGGTTAGACTTGTCAGTAAACTGTATCCTTCTTGTTCGTCTCGTGTCATCAAATCTTTTTTCCCGAAGCAAAATAAAAAATCAAGTTTTAAAATATTCTTAAGTTTGTTCCAAAGTTTCTGGAGAAAGTGCACGTGAACGACGGGTGTAGCTCTTTCAGTCCTTGTTGTCTTAGTAAATTCTTCCAACTAGAGCCCATACTTTTCATTGAACAAGGTTGGGAGAATTTTACTTTTCATCTTCAGTATTTAGCTTTGTTTGGATTAACTCTCATTTTCTCATTACAAAGTGTCTTGTTTTATGTGTGTTACGTAAGGAGAGAATGGGTCTTGAAAGTGTTAAACTAGAATTTTTTTAATGGCGCAGTGTGGAGTATACAACAACTTGAAAACCACTTACAATGGTTTAAAGATTTCTTTTATTATCGTTTTATAAAGTACAGTTTGACAGCCTTTCACAAGCTAACATAGCTAAACCAAGGCGATTCGTTAGTAGAATTAAATGCAGTGAATACTTTGAACAGTAATTGTGTCAACAAGGTGTTCCCTCCAACATGGTTGAAACAGTTTTTTAACAAATTGGGAATTTTAAACATAATCCCTTCGTCGACGGCCTTCGCTTTATCCGTCAAGAGTTTCTTGGTGCAAAAGTATTGATAAGAACTATAGTCAGCTCATTTCAGCTTACGTATGCTTGTCTAGTCTAAACTTGCTTTAAATTTATTCAATGCTGAATAAGGTACTCGTTTCCGAGTGCTAAGGAGTTGGAAGTAGTTGTACATGTTGTTGTATCCAACTACTGGCTGACCTTGCTCTTGCATACACTCCGAAACGCCCCGGGGCAGTGCAGCCAAACCCCCAGCTGGTCACGCCCTCGATGTACCAACTTTCTCCATAGCTACAGAGAAGCGGCCCTCCTGAATCTCCCTGGCAGGTATTGACCCCAGAGGATAAACCTGCACAGACCATACTGCTTGGCTGAAAGGCGCCAGGGTACGTGAGCTGGCACTTCTGTGTTGATTGAACTTTAACAGTCGCCTGCTGTAATACGTCAGAGTACAGTCCAGACTTGGATGTATGACCCCAACCTAAAAAGGCGATCGAATACATCGAAACCGTTACTTTCCCTTTCCTAAAGAACAGATAAGGTAGTTTTCTGCTATTCAATAGACCCTTTTTTTAGTTCCAGGTACCGCTAATAAAAATAGACTGTCGGCGCACGTTCTTAGGGTAAGCCTCGAACCGAGGTAAAATATTCGCAAATTCCAGCGAAAAAAGGTGCTATTCACAACTCAGCGTATTGTTTCATTTTAAAATTTAATTCCACCACGTTGGAATTTGTGGACATTTTATTTCAGTTCGAGGCTTACCCTGAGTACGTGCGCCGACAATCTATTTTTATTAGCGGTACCTGGAACTGGAAAAGGGTCTATTACGCTCATTCAGACGGAATGTGCATTGACAAGCAAACGCAAGTTCTTGGCTTCCTCTTTCGCAGGTTAGAAAGCTTTGAAGCAACAAAGACAGCAACGTTAACAAGATATCAGCTTGAAAACGATTATTTATTCTAAGTTTACTTTATGTTTTTTAATACGCGCATGCCTGAATTTACCCGGCATGCATGAGATTTTTGAAACGAAAATGGTTCAAGTGTCCAATTTGAAGAACAAGAAAACTCTGTTCATAATCTCAAGTGAACTGTGAACGCACGGCTCTTTAATAAGTCAATAAGCTCACAATCTTTATGTTTTGCGATTTTTATCCGAACCCTCAACCTATATCGTGCGGAACAAATATAGCTTGTAATTGACTGACCAATTTGACAAACAGTTTTCGTGTTTTGGTCTTTCAACGCACCCTTGTAAAACTGGGTCTTGTTTTTTAAGCAGCAAGACTTGTCCGATATGTTTTCAAATTAAAAACCTAGTAATAGTACACAGGTAGACCATGGGCTGTAGGATACAATGGTTACGGGCTTAATATTGAGGCAAAGGTATCAATAAAATCTTTTAAACCTAAAAATGTTGCTTTAGTTTTTCTCTTTATCCGAGAACCGCCGCGATCACTTGATCGTTTCAACCACCATTTTCATTTCAAAACATTTCATATCATATTTTAAACTTTTGAATTTTAAAACTTGATCATGACGAAACGATTGAACTTACTGGCCGCTTCTGCCGCGGCATTTACGGCATGTGTCCAAGTATTGAATCTTTGAAAATGAGATCGCGGCTGTTAGCGGAGTTCTCGAAGAAAAAGAAAAAAGGGTTTGAATGATTGATATACGGTTTCGCTAAAACGTAATATGATATAATATAAAAGGCTAAGAAAGTTTAAAAGTCATCTTCAGAGGACCTAGCGCCGAAAATGTTCATTTTAAAGTTTAAACTTTTAAACTTTTAAACTTTCTTAGCCTTTTATCATATCATGTTTGAATGATTAATTTGATACTTGTGCTTTTTTTTATTTCACTCGTAGCCAATATATCCTGCAGCCCATAGGTAGACCAGAAGAAAGCAAAGAAGTGTCACTTACCTGTAATATAGCAAACTTTTCCACGTGCAAAACCCGAGGGGCTGATAGGCGATGGAAGACACACTGGGCTAACGGCAGATGTAGGGATGGCATCACGTGACAGCTTTATCAGACCAAAATCATACTTAAGACCCCCAAATGGTCCGCTATACTGTGGGTGAATCAGAACTTGCTCTACATTGATGAGTTGTTCATTTTGAGTGTCTTCATAAGAATAGCTGGAATAATGCGCTCCAAGTCTGTAAAAATCGAGCAAAAAGCATTTAAAAAGTTACGTTAGTTACTCTGCTTAAGCCGTGGCCACCTTTGAAGTTGTTGCACGCAATGTCGCGCGAAGTAGAAACCGATCCTAATTCTGCAACAATTGATGCAACTGTTTCACCGAGTGGCTACACGAAGGGTTTTAGACGCGCCCAACGTTGCATGCAATGTTGCACCAGGTAGCCACGACTTTATACTTTATGTGCGCGTGGATATATTTTTATCTGCTTCGGAAAGTGGTATGAGGTTCAAACTGTTTATAGTTTTCCGTTTTTATTTTGCGGGTTTGTATATATAAGCTGGGAGGATGTTACACAGGTGTAGATCTCTTCTAAGTTTGTACCTCTGTTGTAGTGCTACTGAACAGAAATCTTCAAACTAGTTTAATCATTTCACGACGGAAACTTGTAACCGGTTTTAAAAGCAAATTTTGCGGAGAATTTACGAAGACACAACATGCCTGGCTGGTGACCAAGTGTTTGAGCAAAAAACTCTTGTTTCACGGACTTAATCTGGTCAGATAAGCACTTTTACCCATTTACAATAGAATAGAAGTGTTGGAAAAGCCCTTAGAGCTATAAGAATACCAAACTGGCTCCAGTAGCACTTTAAAAGAAAGGATGCCCAGCCCTGTGTGCAAACCTGTGCTGTGGTAAGAAAGATGGTGAGACGGGAGAACAGACACTCGGGCTAAGGCACCGCGCTATTTACTTATTTTATGACATAGAGGGCAAAGCAACTTCGAGTTGATTGGATAACAACGGGGGTACTTTTTCTTAATTCTGGAAAAAAATATTTAAAAGCGCAGCCCTTAAAAATAATTGTAAGTAGTCACTTGGTCTGAAGCGCATTGATTCATATTGCATTGTTAAATCCAGTCTTGTCTGAGATACATCAGAATCCTCTTGCTTTGAAGGCACTCCATAAACTTGATGTGTAGTCCCAAGGGAAACAGTTAATTTTGTTTTCCCCAGAGTCTCGAGAGAATCATCAGGACTCGAGGGAAAACAAAACTAACTTGTTTCCCAAGGGACTATAAATTGAGTGCTTTGTTATATATTAGACTTTCCCTTAAACAGTCATATAGCAAAGACAAACAAACAAAGATGGCGCGCGGGCAACAACTGCGCAATTGTATCCCGGTCGAATATATTTGAATTTGATCAGGGTCACGTGAATATGAATCAACCAATCACAATGCTCGAAGAAATACCCACCTTACTGCTATCGATGCCGAAGGGTTCGAGCGATAAGAGTATACACAATGGCCGGCTGTTAGCACCCACTTGGACGAGATCAAAGTTCCGGCACAAATCATTCTCGACGAGAATTTTAAGACAACTTGCGCCATCCAAGGCCAGCTGTGTTTTGCTGCTTCGGAACTGCCAACTACTTGAGCAGAAAACGGGCTCTTTCCACATTTACGATCTAAGGACAAAATAAACATTACGAAGATGCACCAAAAAAACTTACTTTGTATTGCGTCAAGTTGGGGCACCTAAAGGCCAACTTTGTGATGCATTGAAATGGGGCACCCGAGAACAGTTTTGTGTTGTGTTAAATTGGGGTACCTAAGATCAAAGTTGCAATTGTATTGTATATATTAAACTGCGACGCCCAAAATTAAACTTTGTTTTGCATTAAGTTGGGGGCACTTAAAATCCAATTTTGTGCTGTGTTTAATTAAATAACCTAAAAACTAACTTTATGTTGTATTTGATATGGGATTTTGCCATACTCTTTGAAAAAAAACTTTGTCTTTTTAAATGAGAATTTTGTAAAATCGGAGAGCTATAATAGTTTTGAATTTTCTGTCTCGGTTTCAGTTAAAACTTAATTGTTTTGTGCTACAGTCATCAGGAACAGGAAGGAAATCCCTAAGAATACCTATTGCCTCAAAACAGGGGAAGCTAATTGGAATACGTCAATATATTTCATGCGGTGAAACTAGCTAAAGAAGAGTCTCACTTGTTGGTGTTAGTGGCGCTGGAATGGATGACGAGGCGGTTTTACCAGGATCAACTATGAAGAAAGAAGTAGAGTTCAAAGAAAGATCACAACAACTGTTTTGCAAGCCCTGCTCTTTCACATTTTTTGTGTAAACATGTTAGACCCGTTTCTAACGCCGTACTAAGCTCGCCTGAACTTAAAAAACTTAAACGACGATGCTAGCGAGGGGCTCGAGCAATATCTAAGTGCTCCACGACTTTAGTGCGGGTCTGACTGACGCTTGTACCGGGCACCAAGCTTAACTAGTGCCAAAGTCGATCTTGCTCTACACGACTGTAGCTCGCTGAAACGGGCCTACATCTATTTAAATCATGGATCGGTTAAAAAAGGTTAAACCGGCCGTTTACACAACAAGAAAAATTGTGAACTATAGCATGTAATATAATTAGCAGATAACAATGATATAATGATAATAATAATAATAATAATAAGAAGAAGAAGAAGAAGAAGAAGAAGAAGAAGAAGAATGATGATAATAATAAAACACGCATTTTAGAGGTTTTATACTCTGACAAAACACCAGTGGGTTTTTGACCGATAAGAGCGCGTGTGTTATCACACCTGCATAACGTATATAATATAACACGTAGTTCTACTTACAGTTGCTGCAGAGGCTGCAGCTGGCTGCACATCTAGACCTCATGAACGATGCTAGCGAGGGGCTCGAGCAATATCCTCGACGAGCAAAAGATGCGCAATTCGAGCTGGTATCTCTACAGGTGGCTGTTGAAAGACAGCACGTGTAAGTAAGGATTTGTTAGCATCACCCTCCCTCCTCTGACTCCCTCCCGTAGACCGTAAAGTTTGTCTTGGATATATGTAACGTATTTATTCGAATTAGCGCCAACCTCGAATAAGCGTCCATCCATTTTCGTCCCTAGAGCCTATCGCTTCTCTTATCCGGCGGGGCCTTCGCACGAGAAAACGTTTTTTTTTCGTTTTCTCG